>JAHZTW010000006.1:22822399-22834764 GCA_020283515.1 Alliaria petiolata
CTCCTAGGTACTCCCTTCCTCAATACAGCTGGTGCAAGCATTGATTTCACAAACAAGAGGGTGATTCTCAAGAGTGTGAATGATAAGGTCTTCTATCCTATGAAGCCTTCTACCTTGGGTTTTTGTGGCACAATCACATGTGCTACTATTGAAATTGATGAAAAACCACCATATAAAAAGGAGCAGCTGATGGGATTCACTTGTGTGATGCTAAAGGATAATGATACCTCAGACCACAATGAGTATGATGGGTCAAGCTTTGATGGTGTGAGTCTTCTTGCTATGTTTGATGGAATCAATGTGGTGGAACATATAGCTGAGCCACCAAGGAGGGCAAGAAGGAGGTCTAAGAAGAAGAAGAAGGTGTTAGACATTAGAGCAAACACCATGTTCATCGAGAAGGGAGGAGGAACTTCACATCCACTCCATGACCCTCCCAATGTGTAAAACGTTTGAAAAGTCAAGCTTAGTGACTTTAAACAAGCGCTCTTGGGAGGCATTCCCATGTTATCTTTGTATATATTCTTGTTTTTATTCTATAATCATGTTTCTTTGAGTTTTGAAAAGTCTTAGGTTGAGTATGGAGGGCTATGAGATTTCCCACCCCTCAATCAAGCATCCCATCCTACTCCTCCTCCTCCATGCGTTTTTGATCAAGGTACCACTCCAAATCATTGTAAATACCATTTAAGTTTGGGGGAATATGGTATTTGACTTTGTCTTTTGTGATCTTATTTTTCTTTAACATGCATATTTGAGTCTCATCTAAGGCATAGAAAAACAAAAAAAAATGAAAAAATTTCTAAAATTTCTAAAAAATATCATTTAGTTTGCATTTGCACTTGTTAACATTTTAGGATTGAGTCTAGAATTTTTCTCATTTAGGTTGTTTGCATATGCATTAGGAGGAATGATGAGCCTATCCTTGTAGATTTTTAACTCTTGTAATCAATTCAATACCCTAGTTAGTAGTTCTTTAATGCTTGTGAATGAATTTGAAAGTAAGGAAGAACCATGCTTGGACCACCTCATTTGTCACTAGTTTTTGGTTGAAATATGGTCTTGAATTTGATAGCCAACTCTACTCACTTAAACCGAATTTGGACATTTAATTATCATGCTTGCATTGAAAGTGAATTCATTGATTAAAAATACTTGAGCTTTCTTACTCACTTTGCCACCCTCTTGCTAGCTCAAGTAGAACTCCTACCAAATCTTACCTCCTTTGAAGCCAATTGTTTTTGTGTGACTACTTGTGAGGTCTTTATTTCGATTGAACTTAGCATAAAGTGTTAGGTTTGAAACGACAAGTATAGACTTTCATGTAGATTCTAACCTTGCATTTTGAGGTTAGCTTTAGGCTTAGGATTTGGGGGTTTAATTGGTTGTGATAATACTTGATGAGTTGTGGAAAAGTTGGGAAGAAAGAGATGATGAATAAAAGGGTTGGTAGAAACTAAGGGGAAGAATGGTTTGAAATGGAGAGTTTTGGGTTTTAAGAAGGCCGAATAAAAAAATATATATGTATGCAAGGCCACCTAGAAATCAAAAGAAGAGCTAAGTTAATAAGTGTAGACTACTCCAGTCACCGAAATTGCTAAGTTGAAGAAGTTCCCCCTTAAAGCTTTAAAAAAGAGAAAAATGTTCGAAATTCAAAGAGTTTAGCAAGGCACAAAAGCCTTGATGAAAGGGTAGATTCTAGAGGGTTGAGTGAGCTAGAAAAATGAATGAGAGGGGTGTAGGATCATTGATAGTATTTCGGGTAGATGATAGTCTATCCTAGTATGCATCACTTGTTTCTTACATTTAGCATTATTATCCTTGTATGCATCACTTGTTTCTTACCTTTAGCATTATGCATATGGTTCAATCCTTTTGAGTGTTACCCTTACTTAAATGCAAAACCGGATGAATTGGAATCATTTTTATCTCAAAACCCAGTCCTTAAACCAAATGAATTCACTAGCCTTGCAATGTCATGATTCATGGTTTTGATCTTAATGAATGTTAAAGAGTTGGTTTGATAGAGAGACTTGTTTTGATTAAATTCTTAGTACACTTGAATGTTGAGATGGGCATGGCTAACACTTTTAGAGTAGGAAGTATTCACATGCATTCTAGAATTAAGAACTAGGATATTGAGTTGATTATTATTGTTAACTATCTTGGATATTGAGCTCCCACTTTCAAACCTCTCTCCTTATCTTGTGTTTCATTTGCTTGTGGACAAACAAAAGGTAAGTTTGGGGGAGTTGATATGTCTATATTTTTCCATTTAGTGTAAGTTTGTCATCATTTAGGATCCTTATTTAGCATCATTGTATTGCATTTCGATCATTTAGAGTCTAGGATGTCTTTGCATGTTCTTTTGCATGTTTTGGTGCATTTGGAGTCTTGATCAGGTGATAAGGATGCTATGTAGGCATGAATGGAGTTTGAGAAAGATAGCATGGCACTTGGAGGACCATATGGAGTTTCATGGATAGCCAAGAGGAGAAAGAGAAGCAGCCAAATGAGAAGCAGAAGTCTTTTTAGAAGCATATAGAGTATTTGGAGGTGCAAAATGTATGGGTCCGGACGAAGGCCTTGCACATAGATTCAGACACGGAAGCTTTCTTAAGAGTTGTAGAGGATCCAGAGTTCTTTCTAGTTCCGTCGGAATCAAGTCATTCGGACCAGTGGTTAGAAAGTTACATCGATTTTGGTCATGTTCGACCAAGATGTTCGACCAGCTGGTGGAACAACATTTCCAGGGGCAATGTTCGACCAAGATGTTCGACGAGCTGGTCGAACAAGTCTTCCAGGGGCAATGTTCGACCAAAATATTCGACGAGCTGGTCAAACATTACACTGACGAATCCCTTTTGTCACTTTGATGGGTCCCTCCTATAAATACTCTTTAGACCTAATTTTTATGAGAACTTTTATTCTCTATTGTCATAGCTTAAACTTTTATCTTCTTTGGGAGAGAAACCTTATATTTGCTTTGGATCTTTAAGTTTTATGAAATATCTATCTTGAACTTCTATTAATCTTTTTCCTAATCATGTTTAACCTTTCTCTTATCTTTGATTTCATGGGTTTAACTATGATTAGTGAGTAGTTCTTTAGGAACTTGGGGATGGGTTAGATTTAAGGATTTCAAATGGTTCAATCTTGCAATCTAGGATAGATTCTTTCATCTCTCTTCTTATAAAGTAGTTTCTAATGCCAAATAGCTAATCTTTGCTATCTTGGATCATAGGCATTTCATACACCCACCAAGTGTTTGATAAAATGCTTGAACCAACTTTATAAGAGATTTACATACCTAGCCTAAAACATCATTAGTTGCCTAGGGTGTTTATCATGCTATTAGACTTGTTATTAATGCTTGCTAATCATGTTAATGCTAAAACATCATTAGTTCATTAGGGTGATTAGTGAAGGGATTATTGCCACACATCATGGATTAGTCTTTAATTAGTGTTCTAGGCATAGAGATAGCTTGATTAGTTGCTTAAATGATTGCAAGGTTGTCCATTTAGTTTCCCAAATCAATGATTCCATCCCTAAGTTTCGTTTTTAGTATTTTGTCAATCTTGATTAGTAGTTAATTGCGTCATTAGTACTTGATTAGTAGTAATTAAGGCTTAGTTTCATATTATTGAACTTGTAGTGTCTCTCTTAGGTTGTGGTTGCTTTTTAATTGTTGCTTGTCACCTTAAACCTTTTAATTTAGCTTAGCTTAAACCAAACTTTGCATTCTTATTGAATCATCTCCCAAAATGGATTGATACCTCAAATATTGCAATGATATGTGCAATTGAGGAATTGCTAACAAGATAAAAAACTCTTGTTTCATCTGGCAATCGATCTCTTTGACAATTTTGCGAGAATCAAGGATACAAACATACTCTGGATCTGATCACTTAGGTAGCCATACACTCCACACTCCTTTGTTAGCGCCAGCAGTAGATGATCCTCTTGACCCAATTCCTCTAGCAATTCATCAGCCAAAAGATCCATAGCTTCTATGTAGAAGACTTGTCCATGAATAGTCGGTTTCTTCAAAACCTCGTTGATATCAAAGTTTAGCTTGATGTATTTGCCCAAGTGCAGTGAAATCTTGCAATTCTTGACGTCTATTATGGCTCCAGCAGTTGCCAAAAACGGTCTTCCAAGGATTAAGGGATCCTTGGGTTCTTCATCCATTTCAAGAACAACAAAATCCGTGGGGACACTCACGTTGCTTATCCTCACGGGTAGGTCTTCAAGCATTTCTACCAGGAGTCTTACATTTCTGTCAGCCAAGATCAATGAGATCCTGCATTCCTTAAACTTGGTGAAGCCTAGCTTCTTTTTAATGGAGTAGGGCATTAAGTTAATGCTTGCTCCTAGGTCGCACAAACAGTTGCTAAACCTCAACGACCCTAGCGCACAAGGTATGGTGAATGAGCCTGGATCTCCTAGCTTCTTTGGTGCTATCTCTTTGTGGATGAATGCACCGCACTCTTGACTCAATACCATGACCTCTTGACAATCTTTAGCTGTCTTGGCAAGTGTATCCTTCAGAAACTTGGCATACTTTGGTACCATGGCCAAACAATCAAATAAAGGCAATTTCAGCTCAACATTTCTCAAATGTTTTTCAAACAAGGCTCTGTGCTTCTCAATCAGCTGCTTCTTGAAGCGTCCAGGGAAGGGGAGCTTGGGTTTATAAGGTGGAGGTACGAAAATATTTTTTTCTTTGCTTGCTTCCCCCACTTGTTTTTCCAAAACCGCTTCTTTGCCTTTTCTTACCCTTTCAATGTAGACATTGTCAAAGATGATCTCTTGATCATTTGAAAGATCACTCCCCCCTTCTTGAATCATAATGTCCTCATTGTCTTTAGCTGTGGACCGTGGTTGTACTTCCTTTCCACTCCTTAGAGTGATCACGTTTGCATACTCCTTTGGATTTGTCTCACATTGGCCGGGTAAAGTATCTTGGCCGCTTGTACTAGCTTTTCCTTTCTCTAGCTGGCGAATCTTGTTGTTGATGCTGCTGTTCTGTGTAGAGACCTCAGTAAGAGAAGAGTCCAGCCGATTGTTCATATCCACAAATTTTTTATTTGTAGATGCTTGACCTTGAAGTAGTTGTTGGAACATGGCTTGTACCGGATCTTGAGGTGGCGGTTGATGTTGTTGTTGCTGTGGTACGAATCCAGGAGGGTAAGCTTTGTTTCCTTGCTGTTGGTTTCCTTGGTAGGGGCCTTGTCTTTGCCCTTGATACCCACTGTTTTTTGAAATCCTCCTTTGTTGTAAGGAACAAACGGTTTGCCTTGATTGCTTTGTTGTGGAGGGTAGACTTGGTCCTTTGGATTTTCCACATTTGTGCTTCCGTAAGACAAGTTGTTGTTGTTACCTTGATACCTTGGAGGATATCCCTGTGGCTTAGGATAATCTTGGCCACCAACCCAGTTTGCTTCCTCAAACTCCTCCTCATTCCTTTCTTGGAACAAATCCGCAGGTTCACCAACAAACTGCACATGTTTTTGGCTAGCCAGCATCATCTTATCAATTTTTTCATGAAGTGACTTTAGCTCCTTCTTGTGTGCCTCCAGCTCATGACCTCTTGGTGCTCGGTCATAGTCCTCAGAATAGTTTCCATCACTCAAGGCTAAGTTTTCAATCAGCTTCATGCCCTCTTGCACATCTTGTCCAAGAAAATTTCTCTTGCTTGTCGTGTCAAGTAACATGCGAATCTTTGGCAAGGATCCACGGTATATTGTGCTCAAGAGTGTCTCCTCAGTGAAGCCATGGTGAGGACACTGAATTGTGTAGTCCTTGAACCGCTCCATTTCTTCACTAAAGGTTTCATTTTGCCTTTGTGTGAAACCGCTTATTTCACTTCTTAGCCTAGCCGTTCTTGTGCTTGTGAAGAACTTTGACAAGAAGGCTTTCTTGCATTCAACCCAGGACGTGATGGTGCCTTGAGGTAGGGTCTTCTCCCAATGTCTAGCTTGGTCCCTAAGAGAAAAAGGGGAAAGCAGTAGCTTGAAGCTATCCTCCGAGATGCCGTTTATCTTGATCATTCCACACACTTGTTCGATGTTGTCCAAGTGCTCCAGTGGGTCTTCCATTGCCAGGCCATGGAACTTGCTGTTCTGGACCATAGAGACAGATCCAGGCTTGATCTCGAAGTTGTTGTTTTGCACCGGTGGTGGAGTGATGCCAGAGCGATTTGTGTGGGTGTTTGGTGCATCACCTGCACCAATGATAAGTGGTGCTCTTGGGAGGTGGTAAGGGTGTCCAATGCCTCTGCCAGCAGCAGCATGTTGAGGTGGATCCTCCACCTAGTCGTGGTCAGCCAACACCTCTTGATGGTACTCGTCAATTTCGAGTAGTAGTCTTTCCCTCCTATGTCTTGCACTTCCAAGCTGATGTATGTTGTCTAGTGGCGTGAGCAAATTGTTGTCACCTCTAGACCTCAGGTTCATATACCTGAAAACACAAGTAGACAAGTAGAGAAATTAGTAACCAAATACAAAATAAAAACTTAGTCTCCACTAAGCTCCAAATCCTAATACTTTCACTTAAATCCCAAGTTTGGCAACGACGCCATTTGATGACTAGCTTTTGGAGCAAGTTTAATCAAACCTAAAGCAGTCTTTTGTTGTTTTAGTACTTTAGGTGTCAATCCAAATTGGTGTGAAAGATACTAGGAATACAAGAGTTCAATGAAGCTAAGCAGAATTCGGGTTAATTGGTGAAGACTCCTATGAAAATTACTTGCGGTGATTATACAGACACAAAAACTATTTTAAAATCCCTACAGAAGGGTTATAAAACTAGTAGATGACTTCTAAACAATTAAACAATCGATCTACTAATTTTATAAAATCAAAATCTAAAACCGGATTAACTAGACAATTTGATGGTGAGTGACAAGATTTTCAAAAACTATTTATAAAAATCTAACAACTACTAACTCAATACCAGACAGTAAAATAGGACTCTAGGGAATTTCTAAAATACTAAAAATAACAAAAAACACAAATTTACAAATTTAGAAAACTCTATTGCATAATTAAGCTATCTAAGAGGTTTTTAGGGAAAATAATTAAACACAAAACAGGGAGAAAATGATTTTTAGTTTTCAAAGATTAAAAACAGATTCAAGGTTGGGATTCATTCTTAGGGAGGTTGAAAATTCGAACTTGGGGTTTTGAAAACATTATTTTCTACACTTTTTAGTGCTATCTCTAAGCCTTAAGAAACCAAACTAGATTTACCCATGATGTGTGGTGTAAATCCTTTCTTCACCCTTTCCTCCTAACTCATGATGTGTGGTGGAAAGATAAGGTGAAGAACATTAAGCATGGATCTTAAAAGATGGCTTAACTAGCTCCCTAAGCATCCATGATGTTTGGGGAAGGATGAGCTAGTCTCTTGGATTTGGTTTTAAGGGATTTGCTAAATCTTGTTAGGATAAGGAAATCCCTATGATTAAAGAGACAAGAAAATACCCAAAATTCTAGCTTTCAATCCCCTTAATCATCCCAACCCCAAACCTTGGTAGTTTACTTACAAATCATGTTCTTACCTCTCTTAAACATAAGTTTAGAGCTGATGAACATGATCGGTTTTTACAAGATGAAGATTAGACTTTAAGAAAACAAAGATACTTGAATCAAATCCAAAATACAAGAGTTTTACACAAGAAATCAACAAGAACCAAAACAAGAATAATCAAGAACTAGCAAGAACAAAGTAAGATCAAGGAAGAACACTCAAGAACAAGGTAAGAACAAGCTGCTTTCTCTCTCTCACGCCTAACTTAGAAAAATGACAAGTGATTGTGTAAAAAATTGATAAGTGGTGATAAGTGTCATGAAAGTCCTCCTCCCCTTTGTCATAAGGCGAAAACAATTAAGAAATTGTCCACCCTTTCCCTAAATCAAGTATCCATGTTTTGTAGAAGACTTTCATGCCAAGGTGGTCCCCTCACTAGAAGACAATCACAAGTTGGAGAAGAGGTTGTGCGCTTGGCTTGGCTGATCAAGACGGACTGGTCGATCGTCCGGTCGATCTGCTTCTCGGTTCGGGTTGGACGGTGGATCGTCCAGTCGATCAGTTCTGGATCGACTCAGTTTGGTCGATCATCCGGTCGATCTCGCCTAGATCGAGTCAGCTTGCTCGATCGGACGGTCGATCTCTTCTAGATCGAGTCATTCTGCTCGATCGGCCGGTCGGTCTCGGCTTCTTTGGTTTTGTCCGAGTTTTCCCTTGATTCCCGCCAACTCCTAGGCTCTTCTTTCATCTTCTTGTCAATGTTCAACATTCATCACAGCTCCAAGTACTCTAAACAACCTGAAAATGATGCAAATATGCAAGAAACCATGCAAATGCTAATGCAAAGTGTTCTAGGACTTAAAATGAGATAAATGATGCAAACTAGCCTATTATGAATGATGTATGCATGAAAACCTATTCTAAATGCATGCTAAATATGCGAAATATATGAGTATATCAGTGTGCGGCATGATCAAGATAAACGGGATTTCCGAGGACCGCTTCAAGCTTAGGCTTTTCCCTTTCTTACTTGGGGACAAAGCAAGGCATTGGGAAAAGACTCTGCCTCAAGGGACTATAACCTCATGGGTTGATTGCAAGAAGGCGTTTCTGTCCAAGTTCTTCTCAAGCACAAGGACAACTCGCCTAAGAAGTGAAATCAGTGGCTTTGCACAAAGGCAAAACGAGACCTTTAGTGAAGCTATGGAGAGGTTCAAGGACTACACCATTGCTTGTCCTCATCATGGTTTCATAGAGGAGACACTTCTTAGCACCATCTACAGAGGAGCTTTGCCAAATATCCGCCTACTACTTGATACCGCTAGAAAAGGCAACTTCCTTGGACAAGAAGTGACCGCGGGTATGGAGCTTATTGAGAACTTGGCGTTGAGTGATGGCAACTACTCTGAGGATTATGACCGAGCACCAAGAGGTAATGAGCTGGAGTCACACTAGAAGGAGCTGAAATCCCTTCATGAAAAGATTGACAAGATGATGCTTGCAACTCTAAAGCAAGTACACTTTGTGGGTGAAGCCGTAGAAGTGTTTGGAGACAGCTGTCAAGATGGCCTTGAGGAAGCGAATTGGGTAGACTACACCAAGCCACAAGGGTATAACCAGAGGTTTCAAGGAAACAACAATCTCTCATACCGCAGCACAAATGTAGAAAACCCAAAGGATCAAGTATACCCACCACAACAAGGGAACCCCTTTGTTCCTTTCAACAAGGGTGAGTTTACTAAAAAAAATGGTTTCGAAGGCCAACAACAGCAAGGAAACATGGGTTATCTACCTGGTTTTGTGCCTTAGCAACAGCAAGCTCAAGCACCACCCCAAGATCCGGTGTTAGTTATGTTTCAACAACTTCTACAAGGACAAGCTTCTATACAAGCAACCAACAATCAGAAGTTTGTGGACATCAACAACAGGCTGGATTCTTCTCTCACTGAGGTCTCTACACATATATCAAACTTGAAAAACAAGATGCGTCAGATGGAAAAAGGAAAAGCAACTTCAAGTGGACAAGTTAGCTTACCCGGCAAGTGTGAGCAAAATCTGAAGGAATATGCTAATGCAATCACTTTGAGGAGTGGAAAACAGCTACCACCACGGTCTGTGCTTGAAGACAATGAGGACATTGTGGTTCACGAGGGGGAGAATGATCAATAGATCACCTTTTACAATGTCTACATTGAAAGGCCAAGAAAAGGGAAAAAGGCGGTTTTGGAGAAAAAGGTTGAGGGAGCTAGCAAAGGGAAAGAAGCTTTCATTCCTCCACCATACAAACCCAAGCTTCCCTTACCTAGACGTTTCAAGAAGCAGCTGATTGAGAAGCAGAAAGCCTTGTTTGAGAAGCACTTGAGGAATTTTGAGCTGAAGTTGCCATTTGTTGATTGTTTAGCCATGATGCCTAAGTATGCAAAATTTTTGAAGGATACACTTGCCAAGAAGGTTAAAGAGGGTGAAGGAGAAGTCATGGTATTGAGCCAAGAATGCAGTGCCATCATTCACAAAGAAATAGTCCCAAAGAAGCTAGGAGATCCGGGGTCATTCACTATCCCATGCGCTCTAGGGCCTTTGAAATTTGAAAACTGTTTGTGTGATCTTGGAGCAAGCATAAATCTTATGCCTCACTCCGTAGCCAAGAAGCTATGTTTCGCCAAGTTTAAGGAGTGCAGAATTTCGCTAATTCTGGCTGACCGAAGTATAAGGCTCCCTGTAGGCATGGTTAAAGATCTACCCGTGAGGATAAGCAATGTTAGTGTGCCCACGGATTTTGTAGTTTTGGAGATGGATGAAGAACCCAAGGACCCACTAATCCTTGGAAGACCATTTTTAGCAACTGCTGGAGCAATCATTGATGTGAAGAATGGCAAGATCTCGCTGCACCTTGGGAAAGATATCAAGCTGAACTTTGACATCAATGAAGTTTTGAAGAAACTAACCATTGGTGGGCAAGTTTTCTACATAAAAGCTTTAGATGCATTGGCTGATGAGTTGCTTGAGGAGTTGGGACAAGAGGATCATCTACAGCTGGCCTTGACAAAGGAATGTGGAGAGTTTGGATATCTAAGTGATCAGACTCAAGAGTATGTCCGTCTCCTTGACTCTCGTAAGATTGCAAATGAGAACCAGTGTCTAGAGATCGACAGTGAAATCGACCTCATGACTCGATCGAAACGAAAAATCGACAGGACAATCGAGGAGAAAGACTCGAACTGTCCAGTGAACGATCAAGTGCATCGATCTGCCACTTGATTTTTTTTTAGAACGACCAGAGGGATCGAAGGAGAGTACTCGATTCAGTCAGGATCGAGAAAGTGATCGACTAGTTGACTTGATCTCTGCGGGACAGACGTTTGAAGAGAGTACCTTGGAAGCTCATGACTCGGGGTCTAAGGAAACAAAAGAGGACAGCCACCTCAACACAAGCCGAGAGGACAACTGGAGTGAGCTACTAGCCCCAAAGGTGGACCTCAAGCGGCTACCAATTGGGCTAAGGTACGCTTTTTTAGGGCAAAATGAGACTTACCCGGTCATTGTTAATGATAGTCTAAATGATGATGAGCTAGACTCACTCCTTAGGGAGTTGAGAAAGTATAGGAAGGCAATTGGGTACTCTCTCAGTGACATCAAGGGCCTTTCACCATTACATTACACTCAAAGGATTCATTTAGATGATGAGAACACTTCTTCAATTGAACACCAAAGACGCTTAAACCCGAACTTGAAAGAAGTGATTAAGAAAGAAATTCTAAAACTTTTAGAGGCCAACGTGATATATCCCATAAGTGACAGCACGTGGATCTAACCGGTTCATGTGGTGCCTAAGAAGGGAGGTATCACGGTTATAAGAAATGATAATAACGAACTAATACCTTCTAGGACCATCACGGGTCATAGGATGTGTATAGATTATCGAAAACTTAACAAGGCCACTAGGAAAGATCACTTCCCACTGCCATTCATTGACCAAGTGCTTGAAAGATTAGCCAACCACCCCTATTACTGTTTTCTAGACGGTTATAATGGCTTCTTCCAAATCCCCATTCACCGTAATGATCAAGAAAAGACTACCTTCACTTGTCCTTATGGAACTTACGCCTATAGGAGAATGCCTTTTGGTCTATGTAATGCTCCTACCACGTTCCAAAGATGCATGATGTCTATATTTTCGGATTTAATTGAGGAGATGGTTGAGGTCTTCATGGATGACTTTTCTGTGTATGGCTCTTCCTTCTCTCTTTGTTTGTCCAATTTGTGTAGGGTACTCAAAAGGTGTGAAGAGACCAACCTTGTGCTCAATTGGAAGAAATGCCAGTTCATTGTCACAGAAGGGATCGTCCTTGGTCACAAGATCTCAGGAAAAGGCATCGAAGTGGATAGAGCAAAGGTGGAAGTGATGGTCACTTTGGCGCCTCCAGTTAACCTGAAGGGAATAAGGAGTTTCTTGGGACATGCTGGTTTCTACAGGAGGTTTATCAAGAAATTCTCCAAGATAGCACGTCCACTTACAAGGCTTTTATGTAAGGAAACCGAGTTCATCTTTAATCAAGAATGTCTACAAGCCTATAAGACCATCAAAGAAGCTTTAGTCACCGCACCTATAGTGCAAGCTCCGGATTGGGATTTATCCTTTGAGATTATGTGTGATGCAAGTGACTATGCTGTTGGTGCTGTCTTGGGTCAGAAGAAAGACAAGAAATTGCATGTCATCTACTATGCACGCCGTACCTTGGATGACACGCAAGTGAAGTATGCAACCACCGAGAAAGAGCTTCTAGCCGTGGTCTTTGCTTTTGAGAAGTTTCGGTCTTACTTGGTGGGCT
>JAHZTW010000006.1:22835143-22856033 GCA_020283515.1 Alliaria petiolata
TAAACCCTAGAATCCCAAATCTCTTTGCAAATTATAACAATTCAGACAAGCATTAAAGTTCAGGTTCGATTGTTCACAAAATCCCTAAACCAAATCTCTTTGCGAATAGGTATTTTGCTCATCTAACATTAGTTCAGGCAATTAATAATACTCTCGCATCTATTAATCAACCTAATATAAGATTCTAGGTCATGAAGCTAGAATAAGCATTAAACACAAATCCAGATGGAGAACTCTAATGATTTTATCCTAACAATTTAATTCAACCTACCAATTCATTAATCACCTTTGAAAAACCCTAAACCTAACTAGCAAACTACTCAGACATGGTGAATGAAACAAACATCATGAATAAAGAACAATGCATAAAAGAAATCAATAGAAACAAAGGAGTTACAAATTTGCTCTGAAAGAGACAAATTCTTCTCTCTAAAATCTCTCTCTAAATAATGTGTGTTGTATTGTGTAAACAATTGCTGACAAACTATATTTATAGGCCTAGGTTCGCATCTTCAATTCCTTGGAGGATTAGGAAAAGTCTTGGAGATTTCCTTTTCTTCAAAATATGGAAACTTCTCGATTCTGGAAATTGAAAAACCTGGTGTCGATCGACACTCATCGTGTTGCAATTCGTGACTTTATTCCATTAAGCTCCAAAATGCATCCAAATCTCCAATTTATCTCCAATTGTACCTGAACCTGTAAAGACTCTATATAGACTCGAAAATAGCCAAAAGACTTTATAAAAGCACTTATATCATGGTCTAAAAATGGGTAAAAACCATGATATATCAGGGCTTTAAGGTCATAGTATACACTGACCATGATGCCTTGAGATACATATACTCTAAGAAAGGCACCAAGCCGAGACTCCTAAGGTGGATCCTTCTCTTGCAAGAGTTTGACATGGAGATCAAAGACAAAAAGGGGATAGAGAATGGTGTAGCGGATGATCATCTTTCAAGGATGAGGGTTGATGATGACTTGCCTATGGATGACTCACTCCCTGAGGAGCAGCTTATGATGGTTAACACCGTGGTATGTGCTAAGCTAGAGGAGAAGCTTGAAGAAGTCTTGAGTCTAAAGGACGATTTGTCGTGGTATGCGGATATTGTCAACTATTTGGCATGTGGAGTGGAACCTTCTCACTTGGACCACTACCATAGAAAGAAGTTCATGAGGGATGTCTCACACAACTTTTGGGATGATCCTTACCTATACAGAAGGTGTGTGGACAGCATATACCGAAGGTGTGTCACAGGAGATGAAGCAAGAGATATTCTTCTCCACTGCCACGGTATGACATATGGAGGACACTTTGTTGGTTTCAAGATGGCTACTAAGGTTCTCCAAGCTGGGTTTTGGTGGCCAACACTCTTCAGAGACGCCCATGAGTTCATCAAGTCATGTGAGGCGTGCCAAAGGACAAGAAACATCACCAAGCGAAACGAAATGCCACAAGTGCCAATCTTTGAAGTAGAGGTTTTTGAAGTGTGGGGGATAGACTTCATGGGACCGTTTCCCTCTTCTTATGGGAACAAATATATCTTAGTGGCTGTGGATTATGTCTCCAAGTGGGTTGAGGCTATTGCAAGTCCTACCAATGATTCAAAACCAGTGGTCAAGCTCTTCAAGACCATCATTTTCCCACGGTTTGGTGTACCTAAGGTGGTAATAAGTGATGGAGGAAGCCACTTTATCAACAAGGTTTTTGAGGGGCTGTTGAGGAAACATGGGGTGAAGCACAAGGTAGCAACCCCTTATCACCCACAAACCGGAGGCCAAGTGGAGGTATCAAACCGCCAAGTTAAAAACATCTTAGAGAGAACAGTAGGAGTTACGAGAAAGGATTGGGCAAGTAAGCTTGACGACGCTCTTTGGGCGTATAGAACTGCTTTTAAGACACCCATTGGGACCACGCCATTCAACCTCCTCTATGGAAAATCCTGCCACCTTCCTGTGGAGTTAGAGCACAAGGCTCTTTGGACTGTGAGGCAGTTAAACTTCACTCTCAAGACAGCCCAAGAGAAAATTTTAGTGCAAATTAACAAGCTTGATGAGTTGAGGTTGGATGGCTATGAAAGTGCCAAAATCTACAAGGAGAGGACTAAACCCTTTCATGACAAGAAGCTGGTACTTAAGGAGTTGAAAATGGCTGGTACTTAAGGAGTTGAAAGTGGGAAGCCTGGTTCTGCTCTACAACTCACGTTTGAAGATGTTCCCCGGGAAACTCAAGTCTAGATGGTGTGGACCGTTTGAGATTAAGGAAGTGTTACCACACGGGGCAGTAACTTTTACTGGCACGGGAGGAGAGAGCTTCACTGTGAACGGACATAGGGTCAAGCCTTACATGGCAAGTGACTGCGGTAAGGAGAGCACCACGCTGCTCCTCCAAGATCCTCCACTAGCCTAACCAAGTAAAGACAAGATAAACGACGTTAAACAAGCGCACTTGGGAGGCATTCCCATGACTATCATTGTACATATTTTTAATTTATTTCTGTTTCAATTTTATGCTTTTTATCTTAAGTGTGTAGGTACAAGGAGGATAGAACCAAAGATCGAGTTCTTGGATTTAACAAGGGAGAAGGTAGACAGAAGATCGAGTGCACGATCGAGCCTATATGGCTCGATCTTTTCCAGATCGGACAAGTAAATCGAGTAAAGTCACTCGATCTAGGCGAGATCGACTAAGACGATCGGGTGAACTAGTCGATTGCGAGAGGATGACCCACCCATGCGTTCAACTTGGAATACAAACGGGGTGTGGATCGAGTAGCCTCACTCGATCTTTGTACTTAGATCGGTAGAAAAATCAATCAGATTTCTCGATCTATATATAGAGATCGATGAAACGACCGATCACTTCTCTCGATCTCGAGGAAAACGACCTCACGATTGACTTAGGAGCTCGATCCGAGAAGAATAATTCCAGCCACGAAGGATCATGAATCAAGAAGAACATTCGATTTAAGGCTCGATCTAAGTCATCGAGCCTCCAATCGATCGAACCATTCGATCACGTGCAGAATAGGCATGAGATTGAGTTCAAGATCGACCTATTTGACTCGATCTCATGCCAAGGTATGTTTTCGAATTTCCCTCTCTTGCTCTTTTCCTCCCTTTTTGAATTTGAATCCTGGTCAAGGCTGACACCTTTGACCTTGGTGGGTGTGCTTTGACCACAATTTTCGAAAATTCTTGCATGCATAGATCCAAAATTCTTGCCTTTATAAGATCATGCCCCACACTCTCCATTTTCTTGCATACAAACTTATTTTTAAAAGAGAAAGAGTGTGAGTTTCGATTTCTAAGCATCTAGCATCCTTCGTATTTCAAAGGTATTTTGAATTTTTGAATAGTATATTTGAATTTTCAAAAATTTCCTTTCCATTGAAAAAGATAGGAGTTATTTGATTTGGGGTTTATGTTTTTAATTTTTAGAAATATCTAAGATTGGGGAAATATTTTGAAATCTTCTAAACAAATACAACACCTTCTCTAGATCTAAAGATATCTTTTGAATTAATCCCAAAATTTTTGGAATTATCCTTGATCACCTTGCTTACCTTGATCCTTTGGCAAATCGCTATATCCTCATTCTTCTTGAGAGCTCTTTTTTTTCAGGTACAATGGCATCGAGGTTTGGATACTCTCCACAAGCTGGGCTGCTTGTATGGACTGAAGAGGAAAGAAAGACTCGCATGAGGCTCAAGAATAGAAGCATTGAGCCTACAAGGTTTGCAAGCCGAACCTTCTTGGAAGACGTCGGACTGCTTGGCTCTTTTGATGAGCTGCTTGGTAATATGGAGCTTGGCATGCTAGCAACCTTGGATTGTCCGACTTATCCGGAAGTGACATTGCACTTCATATCCACAATGGAATTCTCCTACGATAATCCGAGAGCACCAACACCACCAACCAGGCGCATGACATTCAAAGTCCGGGGGAATTTGTTCACCCTGACCACGGACGACATATGCGAGGCATACCAGTTCAATGCCGAGGCCCCTCTAGTCGAGTTCCCGCAGTTTGAATCGGCAAAGGCATTGTGGGATTTGATTGGTGAAGGCACCTTGGAGAGCGACGAGCCCAAGATTGAAGAGGCTAGGAATCCTTTGCTACGGTATACGTTGTAACTCCTTGCTAACACCATTGCGGGGAAGACATCAGATTCAACCGTGGGAGGAAACGAGTTGAGCTTTCTATTCGAAGGCCTAAAGGAAGTTTTGTAGGACGAGGGATGGCTCACGGCTAATGAAGAAGACCCGGTGGATGACAACTTTGGGGAAGATGTTAACTACGGATGCATCCTAGCTGCCGCCTTGGTCAATTACAAGAGGATGGTCCGAAGATCGAGCTCATGCCCTATCTCCATAGGAGGGTTTCTAACCCCCCCTCTTTGAGAAAGCGGGAGTGGACCTTACATTCTTTCAAGCATGCACGGATAGAGCTTATATAGACCACGACTACATGCTTGCGAAGGACTTCTTCGGACCCCCACCTTCCCCAAACACATTTGCTTACTACTTCAAGAATAAGCAAAACGAGCAGAAAGTTTACATTCTCCCAAGCCCGTACGGTGTGCTGATCGATTGCATTGAAGGACTCGAGTTCTTGCCACCGGATGATGCGTGTTATATGGCATTTGGAAGCACAGCAACAATCCCCATCTCCATAGACTCCTCCTCACCAACCTCCTTCTCCACTTCGCAGGATTGAGGTACCAAAACAACAACACCATTGTACATACCACGCATTTGGAAGCACATCAACACCTTCGATTTTTGGCTCTCTCTTGGACATGTGTGACACCGAGACGTTGTCATTCAAGTTTGGGGGAGAGTATGCTTCGACATTTTTATTTGAATCTTATTTTGTGTTTTCATCCTCTTGTCTTCATCTAAGTGCATAGAAAAATACAAAAAAATCAGAAAAAAGTTTCAAAAATTTCAAAACAATTCATGTAGCTTGCGTTTGCACCTTAAATCATTTTAGGATTGAGTCTAGAATTTTTTCTCATTTAGATTGTTTGCATATGCATTGGGAGCAATGATGAGCTTATCCTTGTAGATTTTTAACTCTTGTAATCAATTCAATACCCTAGTTAGTAGTTCTTTGATGCTTGTGAATATGTTTGAAAGTAAGGAAGAACCATGTCACTGGTTTTTGGTTGAAATGTAGTCTTGAAATTGATAGCCAACTCTACTCACTTAAACCGAATTTTGACATCTAATTATCATGCTTGCATTGAAAGTAAATTCATGGATTAAAATACTTGAGCCTTCTTATCCACTTTGCCACCTTTTTGCTAGCTCAAGTAGCACCCCTACCATAACCAACCTCCTTTGAAGCCAATTGTTCTTGTGTGATTATTTGTGAGGCCTTTATTTCGATTGAACCTAGCATAAAGTGTTAGGTTTGGGACGACAAGTATAGGTTTTCATGTAGATTCTAGCCTTGCATTTTGGGGCTAGCTTTACACTTAGGATTTGGGGGTTTGGTCTTGGTATATTATGGTATTTGGTGGAAAAGTGTGAAAAGGAAGAAGTGATGAATGAAAGGGGTTTGGTGAAAGATAAAGGGAAGAATGGTTTGAAATGGAGAGTCTTGAGTTTAAAAAGAAAAACTCTAGTAAATAAAAAAAATTTGCTAGGTGGTCTTGAGGAATCAAAAGAGCCGAAAATGGCCAAGGAGAAAAAAAAATATGTAAGACTGCCTAGAGATCAAAGAAGAGCTAAGTTGATAAGAATAGGCTACTCCATTCACCGAAAATAATTAGGTTGAAGAAGTTCCCCCTTAGAGCTTTAAAAGGAAGAAATGTGGTTGAAATCAAAGGGTTTTGCATGGCACAAAAAGCCTTGAGAAAGAGGGTAGATCCTAGAGGGTTGAGTGAGCAAAAAAATGAATGAGAGGGGTATAGGATCATTGATAGCATTTCGGGTAGATGAAAATCTTTGCTTGTATGCATCACTTGTTTCTTACCTTTAGCATTATGCATATGGTTCAATCTTTCTTGAGTGTGACCCTTACTTAAATGGAAAACCGGATGAATTGAGATCATTTTTATCTCAAAACCCAGTCCCTTAGCCAAATAAATTTACATGCCTTGCAATGTCATGATTTAGCTTGCATTTAGGACATAATTATATTCATATTGCACTCATACTTAGAGTTTTTGTAGCTTTTGTCCCATTTTAAGATTTAGACATGTTTGCATTAGCATTTGCATGTTTCTTGCATTCTTGCATCATTTTCAGGTTGTTTTGGATGCACTGGAGCTATGGAGGGTGCGTGGACATGCTAAGGATCAGAGAGGAGCTAATGGACGCTTGGAGGATCTCGGGCATGTATGATAACATGCATATTTTACCCGTTTTTACTATCATAAGTGAGTGCTTTAATAAGCATTTCACTAAGGTTTTGATGCATAAACACTAGATTTCGAGTATTTGGTTGTTCAAGACTCTTTTCAGGTAAACTTAGCAAAAGACGCATATTTTGGAGCAAAATGGACAATTTCGGAAACAGTGCTCAAGGACAGAAGTTCAACATCAAACGAAGGCCTTTCCACCACGAGATCAAGCTCATATTTGGAGACAAGGAAGCCTTATCAGTTGTCTTTCACCACAAAGTGATTTGAGGACAATCCCACAGTTGGATCTCAAATTATGGAAGAAGCAAGAAGGCCCGTCAAGCACCCGGAAGGAGGAGCTGGCCGCGCCACGACCGACCCAGACGACCAGTGGCCGCGCCACAGCCAGTCGCTCGAGCGGCCAGGCCATTCGCATTTCCCGAGCCCATTTGAAGCCCACGTTGAACCCGCAACCGTCTTATGCAAGCCAAGACATAATCCACGACCTAGGACACTTGAAGACCTATATATACTCGTTGTTTAGGGTTTTTTCTAAGAGAGCAACTTATCACGAAATACTCTAAGTCATAGATTTCTTTTGGTGGCCGCGAGTCTCTGATTCGCGGTTTGCCTTTGTTCTTCAAGGGAGATTGATTTATTCTTGAACCCTTTTTGTTTCTCATCGATTTATACAAGTTATGCATTCATCAATCACGTTTTCTGTCTCTACTTTCATGTCTGAGTAGTTTACTTTCGTTGGGTGTTCTTTAAGGGGATCTATGGGGAATTTCATTAACTGTTGTTGAACCGATTGTTTAAGCCGTAGACTAGGATCTTCTGTCTCACCTTATTCGTTCTTCTTGCATGAGTCTAGGCGTCATGAACTATATTCTGATCGCAGGATCTTGAGAGCGACCAACGTCCTGAATCTCAGATCTAGACCAAAATAGGGTAGAGAGCATCCTTTAAAAGATGTCTGAATGTTTATCGTCCCGATCTTATTGCGTGTTCGTCTAGGACGCAGGATATGAGAATATACCTGCGGACTAGAAGTTCGCAGATCGACCTTGCTTGATAAAGTTAGGTTGTTAAAACCAGTGAATCAGTTTGGGGAAAATCGCCTAGTCTCGTTTGCTTAGCTTTTGCGTGTTTGATTCTTTGTTAGAACCCCATAGATTTTCCGAGAATATTCCCAACGTATCGTACCCCATCTGCTTTTACATCGAGATTTACGCACTTCAATATTTACTTTTCCTGCACTGCTCGTCTTATTTCCTTTTTACAAGTCTTTAAGTTTATTTTCCTTTTCCCGTTGGTTATAGAAGAGATTGACAACCTTCTCTATATAAGACGTGATAGTGCTTTCTTTTATTTCTGCAAAAATCGTGACACTTACCCCAAAACCCCAGTTTCCTGCGTCTTTGGTTGCCCTGATTCTTCTGTTTTGCAGTTGACCTCCTCCATGTGGATTGATACCCTAAGTACTACAACACACGCTGTGCACTTGCAGCTTAGGGTCCTACAATTTTAAAGCTCGACGAGTCCCCAAAGAAATCCTCCAATCTCGGACGACTATTTAGACCCCATCAAGCCTTTGGCGCCGTTGCCGGGGAGGTTGCGTTTCGCTGTCCAAAGCAAAGGTTAGGATCACAACTCAAAGACATTCTTTTTCTCTATCTCTTAGATTTCTTTTTATGAGTTTCAGAAACCCTAAAACCGTGGAGGATCCCACGAACCAAGAACAACACAAGCCCGGACCCCAGAAGTTGATATCGCCCCCGAAGCTCGCGTCCCACGCGACCCGCGACCTGCTGGCCAAAGAAAAGACCTGAGGGTCGATCACCTGGACGCAGAGGTCGAGCAAACCCGCCAGCTTGACGAACTCATAGACTCGATCAATGATATGGTAGTGTATCAGGCGGGCTTCACTGAAGCTGTCTATGGGCATATAAACCAAATTCAAGCCGAACTTCTCGCCAAGATGGAAGCTCTGTCTAGGGAGGTGAAGCTGCATAAGGAGCAAGCAGCCAGCAACGCAGTCCAGCTGAAGAAGATCTCTGATGCACTCGAATATCGCAGGCCTATCCTCGAGCAAAGCATGGAAGACATCCGCGCCTTAAATGAAAAGCTTGAAGAGACGAATGACTCTATCCAAATCAATAGAGATCGAGCCGAAGCTAACATCCTTCAACTCATAGAAGACCAAAGACGATCTGAGGACAAAGCAGAGGAGACTGACGATAGGGTCGAAAGCATCTTCAACTGCCTGAAAGGGAAGACGGCGGCAATAAAGAGGCTGACCAAGGAACAACAGAGAATTGGCGAGGCAGTCTCTGCGATGAACATTAGCAGAACCGGGGAAATAACTCGGAGAGGCACACCAGACCGGAGCCCGAACCCAGCCGTGTTTGCACCATGCAACGCAGTCGAATCCATCGCCGAAACAAGGTTCTCAAGCCCTGAAACGAGTTTCACTGCCAGTTGCTCGAGTGATTCAAACTACGAGTTCGAAGAGACATATTCGACCGGGCCGTTGAGGTATTCGTCTCAAGAACTTCTCGAGGAAGAGACCTCCTTCCGATCGACTGCTGGGAACAATGTCAGCCACGCAAGACCAATCACAACGCACATTCAGAGGGAGAAGCTTATGGAGTTTAATGCGAAAGTCAAAAAACTCTGTGCGGAAACATTGTTCGAGGAAGCCTGGAAAGATCAGGGCTTGGCAGACTTCTTTCAGGATAGCTTGGAAAACAAGATCGATATTGAAGTCTACTTTAATGAAGCGAGATATTCAGCCGCCAAGGACGCTATCAGAATGCCTCCAACGAAGAAGTATGAGTGGCACCAGAGCTGAATCGAGCCGTTGGCACTCGAAGAATTCAACAAGGTGGTGCGAGAACTCCCTCCTGAAATGGATTTCGTGGAAGCCTGGAGAGATCACCTGATCGGACATTTCTTCTGCGAAAGCAGGGAGACAGTGTCTGACATCCAAATCTTTTTCAATCTCGCCAGAACCGGAAGCCAAATTAGAAACCTACACAAGATCCAAGGCCACGAACAGTACCTCACAACTTGCAGCATTCGAGGTGACACTTTTAGCAATGCCGTATGCGATTCGGGATCATGCATAAACGTTATGCCGGCCAGTGTAGCGCCGAAACTCGGCGTGAAGTGCGTCTTCCCAACCGAGATCAAGATTGGATTGGCGGACCAATCCTTTACAACCCCGAGAGGAGTCATTTATGATCTCCCAGTCATCATTGACAATTGTAGAATCCCGGTAGACTTCTACGTAGTCAAAACTCGCCAAGAAGAAGCTGCACCTCTCATCTTGGGATGGCCTTTCTTAGCCACTGCAGGAGCCATCATGGATTGGCCAAACAGGCGAGTTTCGTTCGCCAACATTGACGGGAAGAAGTTTTATCACGCGGTACCTTACACCATGGAGAAACATCTTCTTGAGAAAGATGAAGATGCTATCATGGAGAGACTTGAGGAGCCCTTATCAGAAGAGGCCGCGCCGAAGGCAAAGAGACCTTGCCTAAGGTCGAACTCCACCTCCAACTAAGCTCCCAAACTACCAGAGTCTAGCTAAAAGACTTTAAACAAGTGCGACTCAATGGGAGACAACCCATTTTAGGTATTCTCTTTCTCATCTCTTTAACCATACAAATCTTTAGTTTTGGTTTCTTCTTAGTTTACAGCATTTACATAAACCCCAAAAGCACAAAAAATCAGAAAAATCAGTAAAGACCAAAAACATGAAGAAGGAGACCTGAGGAACACTCACCGGGCAACAAACAGCCCGTGGGCCGATCAGAAGGAGCCTGGCCGCGCCACGAGCCAACGATGGTGCGGAGGCAAGATGCTCGGCCGCGGCCGCGAAAACCCGTCGCGCGGCCGGCCTTCCTCGGCGGATTTTTCCATCCGAACTTCACCAAACCGGATCTCCTTCAACCTGTATCAAGCCTTTCAAGCTTCCTCCTTGATTCAATAGCCTGAACATTTCCTTAAGACCGCAAAGATCACTTCCACAACCGCGGCATGTTGCTGTTGCATCAAAGACGGCGAGACAAGGTGAGACTCCATCCAAGTCAAGATAAGTCGATGATCAACGGACCTGTACCCAAGGAGATGAAGAAGAACACCACGGTTCTAGAGGAAGAAAACCGTAGTGCAAGCTCCAGAAGGAAGAAGATGCAACTTCCTTCACTAAACCGCGAAGAGGAAAGTTCCCGAAGACTAACTTCTCTCTTCCACGACCGCGACCTTTACCAAAGCCAAGTAAGGATTTCTTATGGCATTGAAGTTCAAACTAGCAACACCTGTCTTCCGGGATCCCGAACAGATCACTGGATAGGCCAGCATAGACCCAAACTTCAAGTTAAGTTTCTGAGGTGACGTAATCTTCAAGACGCAAGGACGGAAGATTTTCCATCTCTCATTTACGGTGTTCTACAAAGGTCAAGGAACAAAGACGAGTACTCAACAACCAGAGAACCTGCTCTTCTCAACATAGGCGTGCCCCAATCATAATGATCATCATCATCAGCCGCCAACAACAACATCACACCATCACGACCACCACCACCATCCGATGCAAGGAAGCTCAACCGCACAATACATTTTCTTTCGAACAAAGTTTTCAATTTCTTTTGTTCAATTAAATCGACTCTAAGCAGGGACATAAGGAGAATGATCAAGTCCTTAGCTCAATCATACCACACGCCCATCCACCCATACCAAACCGAACGCCACTTTCAAGTAAGTCTTCACAGGCTTGTACTTGAATTTACCTATCTTTATCACCTCAACTCAATTTAAACAAATTGGGGACAGTTTGATTTAAGTCTGGGGGGGTTTCTTATATTACTAACTATGCTTTTATTTGATGAGTCTTATGCATACTTACATCATTTATCGAGTCGTTTTATAGAGTCAAAACATTTTTCTTTTAGTCGAAAACTATGAACTTTTCTAGGTACAAGTTGTTTCGAACAAGGAACCTTAATGACCATTATCACGGGTTTAGAAGCAAGGTTTACTAAGTTGAACACCGCGAGTGGATCGTTCCAACAGAGAATGTTCTAATCTCTAGAGTACTTGAAGGATCTTGCGTTGACTCCGCACCTAATAAATCAAAACTTCTCGTCAAGGGGCTTGAGGTACTTCGAACTTTGCTCCTCTTTTAGACTCTAGCATGACTAAGTAGATGCAATGCAATCTCTCCTTGATCTTCTCTTGTTATAGAAAAAAATAAATAAATAAAAAATAAAAAGAAAAGTCTTAGTTTGGGAATGGCAACCAGAGTTCCTTAAAGGACCATGACGGTTCGCAGACATCATGAAAGCTTCGAAGAAGTGATCATTCTCAAGCTAAGAAGTAAAAGAAAAAAAATAGAATAAGGAAGTCGATAGAAAAAATAAAATGATACCCTAGAAAAGTAGGGAGAAATCGACTAAGGGAGAGAAAATAGGAGAGTTGTGTCTGAAATGTCTTTGTCTAGATGTTTGGGAGAGAAGAGTATAATGTCTCGTCGACCAATACTCCCTCGATAGAGACCGCACGCTTAAATGAATAAAGGGGTCAACAAATGAGAGATCAAAATACACAAAGGGACCATGAAGCGTATCCGGGAACGATGAAATGCTCAAGGTAACTAAACCCAAACGCCTTGAAGCTGAATCCCGAGTTATGTGGCTCAAACAGGTCAATTGCTAGACTTGATGAGTTCCCAAGTATTGGTGAGTTTCCACGATTTCAAACCTCTTTTCCTTACTTAGATTTCTGTTTTGTTTGAGGACAAACAAAGTTTAAGTGTGGGGGAGTTGATAACATGCATATTTTACCCGTTTTTACTATCATAAGTGAGTGCTTTAATAAGCATTTCACTAAGGTTTTGATGCATAAACACTAGATTTCGAGTATTTGGTTGTTCAAGACTCTTTTCAGGTAAACTTAGCAAAAGACGCATATTTTGGAGCAAAATGGACAATTCCGGAAACAGTGCTCGAGGACAGAAGTTCAACATCAAACGAAGGCCTTTCCACCACGAGATCAAGCTCATATTTGGAGACAAGGAAGCCTTATCAGCTGTCTTTCACCACGAAGTGATTTGAGGACAATCCCACGGTTGGATCTCAAGTTATGGAAGAAGCAAGAAGGCCCGTCAAGCACCCGGAAGAACAAGCTGGCCGCGCCACGGCCGACCCAGACGACCAGTGGCCGCGCCACGGCCGGTCGCTCGAGCGGCCAGGCCATTCGCATTTCCCGAGCCCATTTGAAGCCCAACTTGAACCCGCAGCCGTCTTATGCAAGCCAAGACCTAATCCACGACCTAGGACACTTGAAGACCTATATATACTCGTTGTTTAGGGTTTTTTCTAAGAGAGCAACTTATCACGAAATACTCTAAGTCATAGATTTCTTTTGGTGGCCGCGAGTCTCTGATTCGCGGTTTGCCTTTGTTCTTCAAGGGAGATTGATTTATTCTTGAACCCTTTTTGTTTCTCATCGATTTATACAAGTTATGCATTCATCAATCACGTTTTCTGTCTCTACTTTTATGTCTGAGTAGTTTACTTTCGTTGGGTGTTCTTTAAGGGGATCTATGGGGAATTTCATTAACTGTTGTTGAACCGATTGTTTAGGCCGTAAACTAGGATTTTCTGTCTCACTTTATTCGTTCTTATTGCATGAGTCTAGCGTCATGAACTATATTCTGATCGCAGGATCTTGAGAGCGACCAACATCCTGAATCTCAGATCTAGACCAAAATAGGGTAGAGATCATCCTTTAAAAGATGTCAGAATGTTTATCTTCCCGATCTTATTGCGTGTTCGTCTAGGACGCAGGATATGAGAATATACCTGCGGACTAGAAGTTAGCAAACGACCTTGCTTGATAAAGTTAGGTTGTTAAAACCAGTGAATCAGTTTGGAGAAAATCGCCTAGTCTCGTTTGCTTAGCTTTTGCGTGTTTGATTCCTAGTTAGAACCCCATAGATTTCTTGAGAAGATTCCCAACGTATCGCACCCCATCTGCTTTTACATCGAGATTTACACACTTCAATATTTACTTTTCCTGCACTGCTCGCCTGATTTCCTTTTTACAAGTCTTTAAGTTTATTTTCCTTTTCCCGTTGGTTATAGAAGAGATTAACAACCTTCTCTATATAAGACGTGATATTGCTTTCTTTTGTTTCTGCAAAAACCGTGACACTTACCCCAAAACTCCAGTTCCCTGCGTCTTTGGTTGCCCTGATTCTTCTGTTTTGCAGTTGACCTCCTCCCTGTGGATCAATACCCTAAGTACTACAACGCGCGCTGTGCACTTGCAGCTTAGGGTCCTACAAATTCAAAGCTCGACGAGTCCCAAAAGAAATCCTCCAATCTCGGACGACTATTTAGACCCCATCAATGTAGCAAAGGAGCCGAAATCGAGGTAGAGATCGAGCTAAGCAGGTCGATCAAGATGAGATCGACCAGAAGATCGAGACACTTGGGTCGTTCCAAGAAAGAAGATCGAGGACAAGATCGACCAGCCCGATCAAGCAAGTGTACGAACATGGGACTTAAGCCCAGGAAGAAGGAGTGGAAGATCAAGTTCACGAATCGATCACCAAAGGATCGACAAGACGATCGAGAGAAGCACTCGATCCATCTGACTGGATCGAGCTGACGATCGAGCAAAAGAGGATGTTCCATGCGCACGATCAAGAGAGAGATGGACTACACTGGTCGATCTCTAACCTTATTCGACAGCTCATTTTTGGCGTCTTGTGGGGGACCATTTCCTTTTTGTATAAAAGGCCTTAGACCTATTTTTGGCCAACCATCACATCCTTATCTTAGATTTTCGTTTTGTCTCTGCTTCTTTTAGGCAAGAACGCCATTTTTATGTTTTTAAGCTTTTTCATCTTTGTAAAACCTTAAGTTTGCATTTTTAACCTAAGTACTTCTCTTAATCTTGTTTAGCATTAGTTTAATCTTTCTCTCAAGCTCAAACCGAACATGTTGAATCTCCCAAACATGAGGAGTGAGTAATCTCTCAAGGCTTCACGGTTTGGGGTGATTAAGAGGGTTAAAAGGTTTAAGCTTTGGTCTTTTCTTGCTCTTAATACATTCTCTTCTTGGATTTGGGGGTTTAAGGCTTAGATGATCTTGAGAAAGACCTTTTCGATATCAGGAATCTCCTTTTCCTAGAAAGATCTAGGGGGTTCCTTAAAACCAAATCCAAGATACTAATCTTTCCCTTCCCAAACGCCATGGATGTGAGGGGGATTAGTAAGGCCACGTTTTGAGATCCATGATTCATGTTCTTCATCTTTTCTTTCCACCACGAACCATGGGTTAGGAGGAAGGGGTGAAGAAAGGATTCATATCACAAACCATGGATGAATCTAGTTTAGCTTCTCAAGGCTTAGAGAAAGCACAAAACTTGTAGATCTATGTTTTTAAGAACCAAAGTTTAAATCTTGAACCTCTTAAACATGATCCCCATTTATCCGGTTTTCACTTAGATTTACTTATAGCTTTTGTATTCTTAGTATTCCTTCAAACTTCTCAAGTTGGATTGACCCTTAAGTATTGCAATGACATGAGCATGCTAAAGGCTTTGATTAACACACAAAAATTCTGTTATCAGTTTCTTTGCTTGTCACCTTTGGTGTTGTTGGCCTGATATTGACTTTGTTGTTTGGCCTTCTTTGCTTCTTTGAAACCACCTTTTCTTCTTAGGTTTTAAGCTTCTCTTTGTAGCCGTCATCTCGCTGTTTTATGTCCCCATTTGACTCCATAGCACCCTTTTCTCCTTTCTTCTCCTTTCCCCGAGATAAACGTTTAGCACATACTATATCCTAGTCTACCCGAAATGAACATTTAAGCACAACAGGGTCATGCCGTTATGGTACCCCTAAACCACCTAACATATGTTGAATCGAGACTAGAGCCAACGTCTAAATGAGAACTTAACCTTGTAAAACTAAACCCAACACTTTTTGCCTAAGAAGATTCAAAAATAATGCAAGAGACCTCACATTTCACTCACAAAAGTGTTTATGGTTTTAAACAAAGGTTATGGCTTGGGTGTGGTGAAGTACTTGGACTAGCAAAGAGTGGTAAAAAGGAAAAAAGAAAGTCCAAGTGAAAATCCATGAGATGAAATGCGAGAACAAGCATGATAATTAAATTTCAAAAAATTTCAGTTCAAGATCATTAGGGAAAAGATTTAAATCAAAATGCTTTAGCCGAGACAGCGTTTTGAAACATGAATTCAAAGTGTGGTGCTTCCTTTAATTCGGTTTAAATCAGAATTCCTCAAACAAACAAGAACCAAGGCATTGACTTCATGACTTAAAAATGGCTATTTACAAGGATAATATAATTTACACCCTATGTGAATGATATGAATCCTATATGAATGCATCTAGACTCAATCGTAAGATGAAAAATGCAACTATATGCTTGAAAAAATTTAAATTGTTTTGATTTTTCTTATGCATGAGACTCAAAGATGAAAATGAATAATAAGAAAACAAAACACATGTTATATACACAACCCTCCCCCAAACTTAAATTACACAGTCTCTGTGTAACAAAAGCTCAAAAGGAGGCAACCAAAATACCAAGATTGCAAGTGGAGTTCAGTTTATGAGGATAGAAAGAAGTTACCTACGGTCACATCGGCCTGTGACCGTTGTGTGAGCCCGATTTGACCTTGTATCAGCTTCAAGCCGTTATGGCAGACTGATTTGATCCTATATCAGTTTCAAGCCGTTATGGCAGACCGATTTGATCCTATATTAGCTTCAAGCCGTTATGGCAGCCCGAAATGTCGCCTATACGCCTTGTAAATCTCTTCTTCTTGGGTGTTCATCACCTTTTGCTATCAAGTTCACCTACAAAACTCCTAACAACATTATACTAGAAAGCAAAAGCAAGAAAACTATAAAAAGAATAAGCTTGGGGTGCCTCCCAAGAGCGCTTGTTTAACGTCACTTAGCTTGACCTTGCACACTCTCAGGATCATGGAGGAGGATAGAATGGAATTGAAGTTCCTTCCCCTTCCTTCACAAACAGAGTATTGGCTCCCACATAGAGCCTCTTCTTGCGTTTCCTGACCCTCTTCTTCTTTTCCGGTGGTTCATCATCAAGCTTCACACTAACCCCATCAAACATTGCTAAGAGGCTTTCACCATCAAAGCTTGCTCCATCATACTCATTGTGGTCTAGTGAGTCTTCTTCTTTAAGAACCTCAATAGTGGATCCCATGAGATGCTCTTGCATGTAAGGAGGCTTCTCAACATTCATTTCTTCTTCATTGGAAAGCTTACTTCACCATTCACCTTCTTAAGTGTGACTCTCTTCTTGGTGAAGTCTATCTCAGCACCAGCAGCGTTCAAGAATGGAGTACCAAGCAGCAAAGGAAGCTCTTTTGAATGGACCATCTCCATTATTATAAAATCGGTTGGGATTTTGCATTTCCCAATCTTCAAAGGATAGTCTTCTATGACTCCAATAGGCTGCCTTGATGATGCATCCACAAAAGTGATTTCAGAATGAGAGGGCTTTAGCTCGGTGATACCCAATGTCTTTGCCATATCCATTGACATCACATTAACACTAGAGCCTGAATCACATAGTGCTTCTTCCACCTTAAGCTCTCCAAGCATGCATGAGACATAAAACTTTCTCGGATTGCCTAGCTTGGTGAGGGTTGTGGGCTCATCCTTTCCCTTGCTTGGACTATCAAAGGAGTGCATTAACCGCTGCAACCTTCTCTCTGTTTGCAAAGAGATCCCTTATGGATCTCACGTGGTCCTTAACCTGAAACAAGGTATCCTTTTGTGGCAAGGTAGCCCCAGCTTCTTCCATGTCTTTCCTAAACCTTGATAGAACCGCCTTTTGTGCCTTAGTGAGGATGCGCTGAGGGAATGGTAAATGAGGCTTGTCATGGGAAAATCTTCAAGAGAAGTATCATATTTATGGACCATAGATGCTTCTTTACCATTCTTGGTTTCAGCTTGTGCCTTGTTGAGAGGTGGGTCTTGTTTCTCCTTTGAGAGCACCAAAAGTGCTTTGTAAACTTCCATGAGCTTGTCTTGCTCAACAGTATCCTTAGCCACGTACTCTACATGGGGCTTCTTGGCTACCACTTGAGCTTCAGCTTCCATGTCCTTAACCTTGTTCTTGAGATAAACAATCCCCCCACACTTAGACTCAATGACCCCATTGATCTTTGCATCAAAACCGCTAGTAGAGAAGTCTTCTTCTTAAGTTCCATAAAGTAGGTTCTCAACTTCCCTTACAGCAGCTGCAGCCTCCTCATTGGTTATATCAGCTTCATAGATGGAGTGACAATAGTCTTTGGGCTTAGCTACACTCTTTGCCGGAGTTGAGCTTTGTGGCTTAGAAGAAGAAGCCTCTAGATTCTCCAAATGAGTGACTCTTTGACTAAGAGAGTCTATTTGGTTGTTAACCTCTTATTATAGCTTCTCCACCTTGGTGAGAACTTCCTCAAACCCCATTTCCAAATCTTGGTTGATTTGATTTTGAGCTTGGAGGAATTGTTGTAGCTTTTGCTTCAAACTCAAGTCTTGAGGTGGGGATGGTAGAGCTTGGCTGTGGTCATGGTGGAAGTGAGCATAGGGCTGGTGCATGTATCCATAACCGTGGTGATGAGCAGCACCATAAGCATCATAGGGGGAACCATGGTGGAAGCCACAAGGGAAGCCTTGGTGGTCCATGTAGTAAGCTTGAGAGTGAAACATGTTACCTATAAGAGAAACAAAAATAAAACAAAAATCAGTACTAATTTAAATGCTTAGTCTAAGTAAGAACTCAATCTCAAATGCACTAAAAACATTCCCAAGCGGCAACGGCGCCAATTGATGCAGAGGTTTTTAACCTTTGGTCAATCCTCAAACACACCTGTCATTATAGTATTTAAGGTGTCAATCCACTTGGGAAGCTAATGACACTTGAGATATAGAGAACTATGCTAAGCTAAGCTAATAGAGAAGGGATTTTGAAATCGAACAACCTAATGGCAAACAAGGAAGCAAAATAAAGCAAACAAAGAGCAATATTACGAAATGCAAAGCAAAGATAAGAGCAAATGAATCTAAGCAAAAACAGAAATGTTCAAAGATAAAATAAAGATTCAAGACCAGGGCAAACGATGTAGGGTGATTCTATTTCATGTCTAAGATGTCCACAAACAAAATACTAAGTACTCAACCTTTAGTAAGGAGCACAATTAAAGGTTCATCCAATCTCTTGGCAAAAACCCCTTTGCTAATCACATTTCAAACCCAATCCCTTGGTGTATCTATGACTAACAAGCTTTGAATCACAAGCTCCATAAAACAAAGAACTCCCTAGACATCTAATCCCTTAGGCTAGGATGAGTAATCTCTTATGCAATATTTTCAGACATTTTAATGACAGTCCCATGCCCAATAAAAGTCTAGAGGCGATTTCCCATCAATATGGTACTAAGCATTTAGCATAATTTATATAAGAAATGATAGATGCAAAAAATCAAGATTTCTATACATCATTTTCGAATATAAACTCATTCAAGCATTTTATCAAACACCTTAAGTGCTCAACAAAAGCCTAAGTTCAACTTCTCCAATAAAGAGGTACTTGGCTATTAGCACAATCACATAAGAAAAGGGAATACAAAGATCTAAGATTTAAACATCTCAAACAATCATTAGAATCACCCTAATCTACCAAGATCTCAAATCTAAGAACAACTACTCACTAACCATAGCCTTAACCACGAAATCCATGAGGATAGGATGAAAAGACATGATTAGAGAGAGATAAACAAGAAGAAATGAAAGATAAGTGCAAGATTTAATTAAAAAGCAATGATCCAAATACAAAACTCAAACTTTGTGTCTCTTGTTCTTGAGGGAAAGATAGAACCACGAAAATAAGAGAGAAAAATAAGTGGAGATAAGATCTAGGTTAAAGGGTATTTATACTAGAGTCCAAAAGAAGTAGGTAAAAAGTGGTCAAAAAGGTGGTCAAACTTAAGATAAGGTTTGCAACGGCCTCAAGCCGTTGCACCAGGTCGATATGGACTACAACTGGCTCATCACGTTGCATCAGATCGGTGTGGATTCTTCAACTGGCTCATACTGTTGCATCAGCTCGATATAGGCTCCTCAATGGACTTAGACCGTTATGCTAGACTGAGGCTAACTGTTTCCACGGTTTCTTCCTCACCGCTGACGATAATGACTTGAAACCACCTCCATTAGAAAGCCAACTCGAGCCTCTAGAACTTTCATGAAGGATGATAAATATGAATCGAGAGGGAAAGCCTTCGTCCGGACCGATCTTTCCACAACGGGTTGTCCAGTGTTGTGCTAGACATCGTCTTGCATCAAATCGGGGTAACATCATTGTGGCTGGTCGTCGTGGCTGGGGAAGTCATCTATTTTGATCCTTAATGCCTTGGCTTCTCATTGGTTATTCTCATAGAGCCTCCACAAGCTCCAAACACACATGAAATGCTCTCCATATGCAACAAAGTATGCAACTCTAATCCTAAGACACTCTAGTCCTAATGTGAATGCAAATGGGACACTTATATGCATGAAATGATGCATAACTACTCTAAATGATGCATAAAATGATGTAATTATGCAAGCTATCAACACCCCCAAACTTGCCTTTTGCTTGCCCTCAGCAATATAAAAGCCAACCGGAGGGGTGAGGTTTTGAAAAAGAGAATGTAAGTCGAAATCCAAAATGCCATTTAAAAGAGATCAAGTCAATGTCTAAATTCAAATTTCTAGGATGCAAAGCGTATCTCTCCTACTCAAAAAGCCGTAGCCACACTCATCACATCACAGAGTAAAATCAGCCTCAACTTAGATGCACATTCAAATCCTCTTTTCCTTTTAACATTCATTCTAAAATTAAAGTGTGGATCATGCTCATGCTCATCATTCAACTCATTTGGCTAAGGCAAAGGATGCGAGTTAAAGATGAACTCGAAGTGATAAGGGCTAAGTGTTTAAACAAGGATCACTCAATGAAAGGAATCTTCTTAATGCAAAATGCTAAGGGTAAAAACTAACTGATGCATACAAGAATAAATTCTCATCTACCCAAGCACCTAATTACTTTCTACCTTAGTCTAAACCCATTTTTCCTTTCCCTAAGCTACCATTTCCCAAGGCTCTTTGCCTTTATTTCCTTTTACTTCTTCTTTCACCTTCTTTGATAGTCTTGGGGGACTTCTTCTTTGATCTTTGGAGAATGGTTTCGGCTTTGGCCCTCTTTTGTGGCGTTTCTTTGCTTGTTTCCTTTGGTGTTGTTGGCCTGATTTTGACTTTGTTGTTTGGCCTTCTTTGCTTCTTTGAAACCACCTTTTCTTCTTAGGTTTTGAGCTTCTCTTTGTAGCCGTCATCTCGTTTTTTTATGTCCCCATTTGACTCCATAGCACCCTTTTCTCCTTTCTTCTCCTTTCCCCGAGATAAACGTTTAGCACATACTATATCCTAGTCTACCC
>JAHZTW010000006.1:23848082-23893160 GCA_020283515.1 Alliaria petiolata
AGAAATAGTTTTTCTTATTATTTTGCTACTCACCTTCAAATCTGTATAATAAATCCGGTTTTAGATTTGTATTTTATTAAATTAGTAGATCTGTTGTTTTATTATTCTAGAGTCATCTAGTACTTATATAACCCTTCTGTAGGAATTGTAAAATAGTTTTCGTGTCTATTTACAAACCGCAAGTAATTAATTTAGAATTCTTCACCCATTTAACTCGAATTTTGCTTAGCTTCATATAACTTTTGTAATCTTAGTAGCTTTCACCCCAAGGTTGGTTTGACACCTAAAGTACTACAACTGCAAAAAGACCTTTAGGTTTTGATTATCAAACCGGTTAAAAACCTGTTTATCAGCGATTTAAAGAATATGAGAGAGACTGCCCACACCACGGATTCACTGACGAGCATATGATCATCACATTCTATAGAGGAATCAATAGGCGACTCCAAGCCGTGCTGGATATCGTAAAAGGAGCGCGACTATTGGTGACCAACCTGGCCACTAGCGAGTACAATGGCCTGAACGATCCTAATTAAGTAGCACGTCGTGAAGAGGAAGTAGAAGCAGACCCATTAAAAATCATAATGGGTGCACTAGCTAGAATGGACTCGGAGAGTGCACATCATTTGGAAGCCATCCGGGAACTGCAAGATTCTCGTATGCGCGAGAACTCGGACCACATCATCACCTCAAGACATTTCCGCGGCCTTGACCTCCACCATAAGGACTAAGAAAGGAGTACAATACGACATCACGGCAGCCACCAAGCCCGAGACCTAATGGGAGTGAGCTATTCCCTCGACCCGTTGCTATACAAAGACCAGTCTTATCGTCTCGATAGACTCGAGGACAAGATTCAGGAACTCGTCAACTCTTTTGAGAGGACCTCAAGGGAGGCCAAAAAGAAAGATGAGCACAACCACAATCAGACGAATGAGAAGATCGAGCACCTCCCCTCAGAAATAAGAAGAGTAGCAAAGGAAAAAGAGAGACTAACCAATGGTGAAAGAAGAACGGCAGAACCAGAGGAAGAAAACAAAGATGGCAAGGATTGCTACGACACCGTGAAAGTAGTGGAGCTTAGGAGCGGCCTAACTTACAAGGAACCCGAGTTTCCAAGTAATAAGGATGAGGGAGAAAAATAGAAAAAACGCAGTGGAAAAGATCAAGCCTCCAGAGACGTGAAGGAAGGAGACATCGATAGGGATGCCGTTACAGGAGAAATTTTGCGAGAAGAAGAAATACCACCACCTCCAACACGTGTGTACATACCTAAGGTACCTTACCCTAACTGTTTGAGTGAAACAAATCTCATCTAGGAGAAGACACTAATGGCGACACAAGAACAACTCTTTGAGATTCCTTTAAGGATAAAAGATCCCGAAAAATTTATGGTTCCAAGCTCAATCAAAAGAGTAGAATTTCGTGACCATCTTAGTGATACAAGATCGGGAGCTAGTCTCACAACTAAGACCATTGGAGAAGGTATAAGAGTTCCGAACCTCCAACCCCCAAAGACGTCCATTCACCAAATCTTTTCGGTTTCAAGCCAAACTTACTACCTCGAGTTGAAGATGATGTCGAGCCTACTGATTTTCACATTGTAGAAACAAAGAAGGATAAAATTCAGTTGCCTATCATTGGCTTGTCACCCCTCGCATCTTTTAAGGCCTTGATAAACCATACAGACCAACATGCGAGCTTTTCGAAAAACAACAAGAGAACCTTCTACCAAGCAACAACTCCAAAGAGATCTCATTCCACGACCATATGCAGTGGAGATGGACCCATCCTAGATCCTGGAGGAAGTACAAAAGATGTCAAAAACATCCTAGAAGAAGATCCGCTCAACAAGTTTAAGGGAGGCAGCAAACCGAGAAGTTCATGGTGTAAAGAGACCCCATGTGATTCAAGTTCGACTTTGTCTCATATGATACTTGATGGTGACCCTATTGAAGCCAAAATGAAGCTCAAAGGATCCTCAAAACCTTTCCAAGGCTCAGCGTCATCACCCATCCGAACTTGGAAGAGAAAGGCGAACAACTTAAGAGAAAAAGGTTAGGCGATGCATTTGTTCTTCGAGACAATGATAAGTATTCTCAAATGCTGAATATAAGATGTATCAAACCAACAAGTGCGGAGTGCCGAGAAGGTAAAGGAGCCACAAATCCTTTAGTTGGATTTGTTCACATCTAAAACCTCCACCAAAGTCTAGCTAAAAGACTCTAAACAAGAGCAGCTCAATGGGAGACAACCCATTTTAGGTATCTTCTTTCTTTTTCTCACCTCTCTAACCATACTAATTTTTAGTTTTGGTTTCTTCTTAATTACAGCATTCTTATAAACTCAAAAAGTACAAAAAAAATCAGAAAACCCAAAAAAACCAAAAAAATGAAGAAGGAGACTCGAAGAACACTCACCGGGCGACGAACTGCCCGTGGGCCGGCCAGAAGGAGCCTGGCCGCGCCTCGAGCCACGATGGGCCGGAGAAGACACCCCTGGCCGCGGCCGCGATAACCCGTCGCGCGGCCGGCCTTCCTCTGAGACAGTTTCCATCCCTAACTTCACCAAACCAGATCTTCTTCAACCTTTGTCAAGCCTTTCAAGCCTCTTTCTTGATTCAAGGCATGAACACGTCCTAAAGACCGCATAGATCACTTCCACAACCGCGGCAAGTTTCTGTTGCATCAAAATCGGCGAGACAAGACAAGACTCCATCCAAGTCAAGTTAAGTCAATGATCCATCTCATTCAACTTCTTCCAGCACGGTCAACGGACCTGTATCCACGAAGACGAAAAAGAATACAACGGTTCTAGAGGATGAAAACCGTTGTGCAAGCTCCAGAAGGAAAAAGATGCAACTTCCTTCACCAAACCGCGAAGAGAAAAGTTCTCGAAGACTAGCTTCTCTCTTCCGCGACCAAGACCTCTACCGAAGCCAAGTAAGGATTTCATATGGCATTGAAGTTCAAACTATCAACACCTGTCTTCCGGGATCCTGAACATATCACCGGATAGGCCAGCATAGACCTAAACTTCAAGTTTCTGAGGTGATGCAATCTTCAAGACTCAAGGACCGAAGATTTTCCATCTCTCATTCACGGTGTTTTACAAAGGTCCAGGAACCAAGACAAGTACTCAACAACCGAAGTACTTGTTCTTCTCAACAAAGGCGAGCCAATCACCACCACCAAACGCCTATCACCACCCTCGTCCATCGTCACCACATGCCCACCACCACCATCCGAAGCAAGGAAGCTCAACCGCGCAATACATTTTCTTTCGAGCTAAGTTTTCGATTTCTTTAGTTCAATTAAATCGATTCTAAGCTGGGACATAAGGAGAATGATCAAGCCCTTAGCTCAACCATACTGACATACTCATAAATTAGCATGTTTTAGCATCCATTTTAGATAGCTTTGCATTCATTTAGCTATTTTTAGTCCAAATTGCATCCATATTAGAGTTTAGCAAGTTTTAGCTTAGGTTGTTGCATGTTGTGCATATTGAGTCTTAATTAGGTACCTTGGAGGACCTCTAAAGAGAGTTGGGTGACAAGGAGGAAGAAGAGAAGGGAGCCAAACATGAAACAAGTTTTAGAAGTGTGTCGACCTTGGTGTCGACCTTGGTAGGTCGACATAGCGCGGCAGGGAAGACGGAGTGCGCGTATCCGACGATTATGTCGAGCTACTAAGCTCGATACACAGGCCACCCGGAGTTTCAGAACATGGCGTATCGGGCATTCGTATCGGACTGCTAATGTCGACACACATCTCATCCGAAGTTTGAAGACGGCGTATCGGGCATCTGTGTCGAGCTACTAAGCTCGACACACTCCTTGAAGAAACTTTTAGCAGCGTATCGAGCTGCGTATCGACCTAGCAAGCTCGATACGCTGCCCGATTTTCAGACCTAAACCGGGTCAATACCCGGTTTGTTCCGGGTTGACCCGGGTCGTCCACTGTTCACTATAAATAGGAAAAGACCTAATTTTTCCTAAGTATCTTTTAATCTCTTGTTCTTGCTTAGAAAACTTTCCCTTTTGGTTTCTAAGTGATTTTGTAAGACATTTCTTTAAGTTTATGCAATCTAGTGTTTATATCTTTTAATCTTTCATCTTCTATCTCTCTAATCATGTTTATCTCTATCTCTTTCATAGGATTTGAGGGATTAACCATGATTAGTGAGTAGTTTCATTAGGATCTAAGGATGGGTTAGATCTAGGGTGTTTTAAGGGTTAATCTTGATGCCTAGGGTTAGATCTCCTCATTTCCCTCCTTGTTTAGTGTTCTAAATGCTAGTTTAGCCTTGATCATGCTAAAACTAGGCCTTAGGGAATTTCACACCCACAAGGTGTTTGATGAAATTCCCCAACCAACTAAACAAGGGATTTACATTCCTAGCTCATGGAAGTGATTGTCTAGGGTGTTTATTGGCAATTTAGAACTGTTTCATAATGCTTGTTAACTTTCTTTTCACTAATGAAAGTTAGATCTTGATTAGGATGATTAATGAAAGGATTAGTGCCATGAAAGTGGATTAGTCTAGCTATTGAGTTCTAAGCCTAGGGATTAGCTTATATTGTGATTGTTTGGCATCAAAGATTGATTCTTGGAACACCTTAGATTGATAACCCCATCCTTGGATTCGTTTTAGTATTTTGATAATCTTGATTAGTAGTTAATTAGCTTGATTTGGTTTGTTTGATCAATTAGGTTGTTAGTTAAATTCCAAAACTTTATTACTAGCTTAGATTAAGAAGTTGTATGCATTCCTAGTGTCTTAACCATTTCCATATGGATTGATCCTCAAGTATTACAATGACATGAGTAGTAGCTTGAGTAATTGTTAAGTCACACCAAGAAACCGCTTATCAATTTGGCGCCGTTGCCATTTGGATATTTGGTTTAAGCATTAAAATTTTACTTCTTTTTGAGACTAAGTTTTACCTTTCACTTATTGCATACTAATCTCTCTTGATTTATTTTCTCTTTGTCTCTACGTGTATGAACTTGAGGTCTAGTGGACACAACAATCTAGTTGAGCCTCTAGACAACATTCACCGCGTGACAAGAGGAGCTTTTGTGAGAAGAGAAAGAGAGCGCCTAGCACATCTAAGGCGTTTGGGAATGGATATTCCACAAGAACAAGGTGGTAATGGACCACAACAAGGAGATCAAGGGAATGAGGCTCAAGCTCGTAGAGTGCCTCAACATCCTCCACGCCAACCAAGGCACATTGGGGCTGGAGATGCTCCTAATACTCATGCTAACCGTCAAGGAATCCTACCTCCTCAAGCTGATCAACATGGTGCAACACAATAAGTTCCATGGATTAGCTTTGGAGGATCCCCTTGACCACTTAGATGAGTTTCATAGGATATGTGATATGACCAAGATCAATGGCATATCCGAGGATGGTTTCAAGCTGAGGTTGTTTCCCTTCTCTCTTGGGGACAAGGCACATTTGTGGGAGAAGTCACTTCCAAGAGGTTCCATCACATCATGGGATCAATGCAAGAAGGCTTTTCTTGCAAAATTCTTCTCCAACACTAGGACTACACGGCTGAGGAATGAGCTATCTAGCTTCACCCAAAAGAACAATGAGAGCTTTTGTGAAGCGTGGGAAAGGTTCAAGGGTTACACTACCCAATGTCCTCGTCATGGCTTTTCCGAAGAGGCTCTCTTGAGTACCCTCTACCGTGGTGTTCTCCCCAAGTTTAGGATGCTCCTAGACACGTCAAGCAATGAAAACTTCTTGGGGAAGGATTTCGAAGAAGGGCTAGAGCTTGTGGAGAACTTGGCACAAAGTCATGGCAACTATGGTGAAGACTATGATAGGTCATCAAGGAGCGATGGTACTTATGAAGACCAAAGGAGGAATGTGATGAAATCCCTCAATGAGAAAATGGATAAGTTGATTCAAGCCTCACAAAAGCATGTTCATTTTGTGAGTGATATTGATGAGGGTCAAGGTATACAACAAGATTTGAATGAGGATTGCCAAGAAGAGGTCAACTATGTAGGTGGCCAAGGGTATCAACAAGGCTACAACAACAACTATAGGAACAACAATCTTTCCTATAGGAGTACCAATGTGGAGAATCCTCAAGATCAAGTCTACCCTCAACAAGGACAAGGAGGACAACAAAAGCCCTTTGTTCCTTACAAGCAACAACAAGGTTATGTTCCCAAGAACAACTACCAAGGGAACAACCAAGGTAACCTTGGGAATTTTCAGTCTAAGCAAGGTCCTCAACCGGGTTTTGCACAAGATTTGGATGTGAGGAATGTTCTACAACAAATCCTCCAAGGTCAAGCAAGTAGTGCCATAGATGTGAGTAAGAAGATTGCCGAAATCCACAACAAGGTGGATTATTCTTACAATGACCTCAACTCCAAGTTTGACACCTTGAGTTCCAAGGTCAAGCAACTAGAGAACAACAAGGGCATTGCTTCCTCCTCTACACGAGCTCAACCCTCTTTGCCGGGTAAACCCGATGACAAAGTAAGATCGATCTATGAATGCCTATTATGCAGGTATACTATCATATCATGCGTCCTAAACAAACACGCAATAAGATCGGGACAATAAACATTCAGACACCTTCTTGAATACGCATAAGCGCCCCATGAATGATGCGCTCTACCCTACTATGGTATGGATCCGAGATTCAGGACGTTAGCCGTTCTCGAAATCCTGCGATCAGACTTCTAGTTCATGACGCTAGACTCATGCAATAAGAACAAGTATGGTGAGAAAGAAAACCCTAATATGACTAAGCTGTTGATAAGCCACTTATTCAAATCAAGAGATCGAGAACAAGACAATTAAACAAAAGAGAATCGATGATGATCTCAACCAACCCACATGTATACCCGAGATCTAACAACCTAGCAATCAATCCATGAATCCCCTTTGAAATCCCTTGAACGCAACAAACGAATCTACCCTAACATGATTGGGGAGAGTAGAGACGAAATCAATGAATGCTTGCTTGAATTAAACAAAGAAAGTTTGAGGGTTCGAGAGAAGATCTCGCTCCCCCTCGAGAAAAGCCTTATGGGGCTAGGTTTTTTGGTGGCTACAAAGAGAGAATAGAAGTTTTCAAAAATAATGAGTAGAGATGAGTATTTATAGGTCTTCAGGTCCTCTTAGGGTTCCACAAAGTTTGGTGGCTATCGGGCTTGATTTGGGCTTGAAAACGGGCTCGGGAATCGTCAAGTGTTGTGGCCGCGCGAGCGACTGGTCGTGGCCCGGCCATGAGTCTTCTGAACTTGCTTGGCGCGGCCAACCTTGTTCTGAGGATGTGTTTGGCGGGCCTTCTTGCATCCTTTATAACTTGAGATCCAACCATGGGATTGAACTCAAACCACTTTGAGGTGAAAGGTAGTAGATCAATCTATCTTGTCGCCAAAATTCAGCTAGATCCTGTGGTGGGAAGGTCTCCATCTTGTGCTAAACATCTGTAATTTGGCTCACTATCCGAAAATGTCCATTTTGCTCCGTTTTGCATCCTTTTTCCTAAGATTTCCTGAAAAGAGTCTTGGACACATAAATACTCGAAAACTACTAAATATACATTAATACCTTATTGAAATGCTTATTAAAGCATACACTTATGGTGGTAAAAATGGGTAAAATATGCATGTTATCACTAGTTTGCATCACTTATCTCATATTGGGTCCTAGAACACTTTGCATAAAGCATTTGAATAGTTCTTTGCATTTCTGCATCATTATCAGGTTTTTTTAGTGCATTGGAGCCACGGTGAATGCTGGGACATGCTAAGTTTCGAAGGGAAGCTTGGGAGCACTTAGAGAAGTTCGGACAAGCAAAACAGTCACTGAGATCGAGGAGGAGATCGGGCAAGGCATGTCGATCTAGATGAGATCGACCACGAGATCGAGGAACTCGAACCGTTTCAAGGAAAAGAACGAGCCTTAGATCGACAGATCAATCGTGCAACTGTACGGACCCAAAGACGTTACCCTGGAAGAACAGAGGCAAGATCGAGGTTGAGGAACGATCCAGATAAGAACGACCCGACGATCGAGCAAGAAAGTCGATCTCGGAGTTAGAACGAGGTTTAAGCTCTCAGCTGATGGGGTCTAAATAGTCGTCCGAGATTGGAGGATTTATTTGGGGACTCGTCGAGCTTTGAATTTGTAGGACCCTAAGCTGCAAGTGCACAGCGTGCGTTGTAGTACTTAGGGTATCGATCCACAGGGAGGAGGTCAACTGCAAAACAGAAGAATCAGGGCAACCAAAGACGCAGAGAATTGGGGTTTGGGGGTAAGTGTCACGGTTTTTGCAGAAAATAAAGAAAGCAGTATCACGTCTTATATAGAGGAGGTTGTCAATCTCTTCTATGACCAACGGGAAAAGGAAATCAAACTTAAGAACTTGTAAAAAGGAAATCAAGCAAGCAGTGCAGGAAAAGTAAATATTGAAGTGCGTAAATCTCGATGTAAAAGCAGATGGGGCGAACACGTTGGGAATCTTCTCGGGAAATCTATGGGGTTCTAACTAGAAATCAAACACACAAAAGTTAAGCAAACGAGACTAGGCGATTTTCCCTAAACTGATTCACTGGTTTTAACAACCTAACTCTATCAAGCAAGGTCGATCTGCGAACATCTATTTCGCAGGTATACTCTCGTATCCTGCGTCCTAGACGAACACGCAATAAGATCGGGACAATAAACATTCAGACATCTTTTAAAGGATGCTCTCTACCCTATTTTGGTCTAGATCTGAGATTCAGGACATTCGTCGCTCTCAAGATCCTGCGATCAGAATATAGTTCATGGCGCTAGACTCATGCAATAAGAACAAATTAGGTGAGACAGAAAACCCTAATCTTTGGCCTAAACAATCGGTTCAACAACAGTTAATGAAATTCCCCATAGATCCTATTAAAGAACACCCAACGAAAGTAAACTACTCAGACATGAAAGAAGAAGTAGAAAATGTGATTGATGAATGCATAACTTGTATAAATCGATGAAAAGAAAAGAGGGTTCAAGAACAAATCAATCTCCCTCAAAGAACAAAGTGGAAACCACGAATCAGAGATTCGCGGCCGCCGAAAGAAGTTTGTAACAAGAGAATTTCGTGAAGCTAAGTGGTGATTTCCCTAAAAAAACCCTAAACATTGAGTATATATAGGTCTTCAAGTGCCCTAGGTCGTGGATTAGGTCTTGGCTTGCATAAGACGGCTGCGGGTTTAAGTTGGGCTTCAAATGGGCTCGGGAATCCGTGAGTGGCCCTATCAGCTCGTCCTTCCGGGTGCTTGACGGATCTTCTTGCTTCTTCCATAACTTGAGATCCAACCGTGGGATTGTTCTCAAACCACTTCGAGGTGAAAGACAGCTGATAGGGCTACCTTGTCTCCAAATATGAGCTTGATCTAGTGGTGGGAAGGCCTTTATTTGATGTTGAACTTCTGTCCTCGAGCACTGTTTCCGGAATTGTCCATTTTGCTCCAAAATATGCGTCTCTTGCTAAGTTTACCTGAAAAGAGTCTTGAACAACCAAATACTCGAATCTAGTGTTTATGCATCAAAACCTTAGTGAAATGCTTATTAAAGCACTCACTTATGATAGTAAAAACGGGTAAAATATGCATGTTATCAACTCCCTCAGACTTAAACTTTGTTTGTCCTCAAACAAAACAGAAATATAAATAAGGAAAAGAGGTTTGAAAACGTGGAAACTCACCAATAATTGGGAACTCGTCAAGTCTAGCAATCGACCTGTTAGAGCCATATAAGTCGAAATTCAGCTTCTAGGCGTTTTGGTCTAGTTACCTTGAGCTTTTCACCCTTCCCGGATACGCTTCATGGTCCCTTTGAGTATTTCGAGCTCTCTCTTGTTGACCCCTTTATTCATTTTAGGCGTGTGGTCTCTATCGAGGGAGTATTGATCGACAAGACATTATACTCTTCTCTTCCAAACATCTAGACAAAGACATTTCAGACACAACTCTCCTATTTTCTCTTCCCTTAGTCGATTTCTCCCTACTTTTCTAGGGTATCATTTTATTTTTTCTATCGACTTTCTTTTCTATTTTTTGTTTCTTTTCTTTTTAGCTTGAGAATGATCACTTCTTTGAAGTTTCCATGATTGCTGCGAACCGTCATGGTCCTTTAAGGAACTCGGGTTGCCATCCTCAAACTGAGACTTTTCTTTCTATTTTTTTCTTTTTTTTCTTTTCTATAACAAGGGAAGATCAAGGAGAGGTTGCACTGCATCTACTTAGTCATGCTAGAGTTTAAAAGAGGAGCAAAGTTCGAAGTACCTCAAGCCCCTTGACGAGAAGATTTGATTCATTAGGTGCAGAGTCAACGCAAGATCCTTCGAGTACTCTAGAGATTAGAACTTTCTCCGTTGGAACGATCCACTCGCAGTGTTCAACTTAGTAAACCTTGCTTCTAAACCTGTGAGAATGGTCATTAAGGTTCCTTGTTCGAAATGACTTGTACCTAGGAAAGTTCATAGTTTCCGACTAAAAGAAAAAAAAAAAAAGTTTTGACTCTATAAAACGACTCGATAAATGATGCATGTATGCTTAAGACTCATCAAATCAAAGAATAGTAAGTAATATAAGAAACCCCGCCAGACTTAAATCAAATTGTCCCCAGTTTGTTTAAATCGGGTTGAGATGAAAAAGATAGGTAAATTCAAGTACAAGCTTGTGAAGACTTACTTGAAAGTGGCGTTGAGTTTGGTATGGGCGGATGGGCGTGTGGTATGGTTGAGCTAAGGACTTGATCATTCTCCTTATGTCCCTGCTTAGAATCGATTTGATTGAACAAAAGAAATCGAAAACTTAGCTCGAAAGGAAATGTGTTGCACGGTTGAGCTTCCTTGCTTCTGATGGTGGTTGTGGGCGTGTTTTGGTGATGTTGGCGGCTGGTGATGATGATGATGATTGGGGCTCGCCTATGTTGAGAAGAACATGTACTCCGGTTGTTGAGTACTCGTCTTGGTTCCTTGACCTTTGATAACACCGTGGATGAGAGATGGAAAATCTTCCGTCCTTGCGTCTTGAAGATTGCGTCACCTCAGAAACTTGACTTGAAGTTTGGGTCTATGCTGGCCTATCCAGTGATCTGTTCGGGATCCCGGAAGACAGGTGTTGCTAGTATGAACTTCAATGCCATAAGAAATCCTTACTTGGCTTCGGTAATGTAACAACCCCGACGCGATCTAGGTCGGATCTGAATCGATCGGCCGCGCAACAATCAAACAAGAACATGCACGGCCAACCATCCGACCCAAACCAGAGCGGAGATGCCACAATGTCGAATATGACAAACGGTCCAGCCATGACCTCAGAACGAATCCAAAGCCGTGGCCGGTCCATCCGCGATATCCGACCCTCTCGGCCGAGGCCTAAGGCTTCTCAACCCGTACCCAAGCCGAGAGTTGTGTTAGCCTGGACAAGACTAATATCAGATGAAACCGGTTGATATAAAAATAAACTTTATTTATTCATATATTAAGGTTTCACAAAACATTCAACAAACTTTTCCACTTTGGCCTAACGCCCAAAAGGATTATACAGCAACCATCAAACGTTTATTTTACAAAGACAACAAAACCTACACTGGCGGCCTAACGTTCCTTGCTTCCCGCTACTGGTTTCCCGACTATTGGTTTCCTGCAAAATAAAGTGAGAGATGAGCGCTACTCGCTCAGTGAGTCATGGCTCCCCTAAACAGAAACAACAATTCCCCACCCCAAAACCCAAAATAACACACAACACGCAATTCACACAAAGTCAGCGTTAGCAAAAACAATCACGTCGTCGCCACTCTTTCATCACCACACCATCACCAAAGGTCTTGCGTATTCGATCATATCCCTCTCGTGAACACCCATCTTACAGCCACAAAGGCATGCAAGACAGAACATCACTAACCCGAGTCCCGTCTACAAACGGCAATAGACTCGGCAGGGTCCGCTTTACTCGGCTGCCCCAACTGTCCCGTCGGACAGTACCCGGCCATAGGCTGCAATCCCGTCTCTCCGAGTCTTCCCACTTAGCCGGTCCTTTCGCTAGCAATGGGGAAACGAGGTAGGATCGAACTGCCATCACATCACATCACACTCACCAAAAAAACTAGGTTAAGTAGTCATAGAACCTCACACGTAATAAGAACAATTTACAACAATAACGTACCATAATAAAATAACTCAACCATCACAAAATTCTGCAAACAAAACACGCAATCTAGCAATTGAATCCTAACAAACAATCACACATCACCACAACTCACTGTGCTTTTGGCTGAACGGATTTTAGACTAGACTTCACTACCACGGATGGGTCCTAGTTTCGCCTCCTTACCTCCGGTTCTTCTTAGACCTGAACGCCTTTTCTCTCCTCTCTCTCTTTCTCTCCCCTTTCTCTCTCTAGTTCGTTTTTTGGTGTGAGTACTAAATGGCAAAGGGTGAGGGGGTATTTATAGGGGATGGATGGATAAGGTTCGTGGTGACCTGACCAATGCCAACGTGACACTAGTCACTACCAGGTTCAAGCTTATCCGCTGATCTATGAAGACAAAACAGCAGTCTATGCTTATCCACGAATCTATAAGGACGGAATAGCGTTCCACCGGATGTATAAAGACGGAATAGCGGTCCACCGGATGTATGAAGACGGAATAGCAGTCTTCCAGATGTATAAAGACGGAATAGCAGTCTTCCGGATGTATAAAGACGGAATAGCAGTCTTCCGGATGTATAAAGACGGAATAGCAGTCTTCTGGATGTATAAAGACGGAATAGCAGTCTTCACGATGTATAAAGACGGAATAACAGTCTCCCGGATGTATAAAGATGGAATAGCTATCCATCTGATGTATAAGGACGGAATAGCATTCCATCTTATGTATAAAGACGAAATAGGCATAGACACCTCGTGCCTATCCCAATCCGTGCTTATCCAATGATCAATGATGACCAACACTGCTGGACACCTCGTGCTTACTTGTCCCGGCTTGTCCTTTTCTGTTAAGCCGGCCACCTCGCCTATCCACCTTGGCCGAAAGGATGGTCCTTGGCTAACTTCTCATTCTTTCGACTATTCTCTTAAACTCTACGACTAAAGTGCTTATCTTGGCCAAACATGTCAATCCAAGTATCTTCGAGTCGATTCTTGACTTTTGATTTTTGGACCTTCCCTTGGCCAAAATTTTCTCTCGGCCGTCCTCAGCCTGGACGCTCTTAGCTCTCGACCGGGTCATTACAGGTAAAGGTCTTGGTCGCGGAAGAGAGAAGCTAGTCTTCAGGAACTTTCCTCTTCGAAGTTTGGTGAAGGAAGTTGCATCTTCTTCCTTCTGGAGCGTGCACAATGGTTTTCATCCTCTAGAATCGTGGTGTTCTTCTTCGTCTTCGTGGATACAGGTCTGCTGAACGTGATGGACGAAGTAAGTTGAGAGATGGATCATTAACTTGACTTGACTTGGATGGAGTATTGTCTTGTCTCACCGTCTTGGATGCAACAGCATTGTGCCGCGGTTGTGGAAGTGATTTTTGCGGTCTTTAGGTCGTGTTCAGGCCATTGAATCAAGGAGGATGCTTGAAAGGCTTGAAACAGGTTGAAGGAGATCCGGTTTGATGAGGTTCGAGATGGAAGAGTTGCAGACGAAGGCCGTCGTTGTGGCCGCGGCCAAGCGCCTTGCCTCCGCACCATCGTGGCTCGTGGCGCGGCCGGGCTCCTTTTGGCCGGCCCACAGGCGGTTCGTCGCCCGGTGAGTGTTCTTCGGGTTTCCTTCTTCATATTTTTGCTCTTTTCTGGGTTTTTTGATTTTTTTTTTGCTTTTAGGGTTTATTGAAATGCTGTAAACTAAGAAGAAACCAAAACTAAAGATTAGTATTGTTAAGGAGATGAGAAAGAGAAGACCTAAAATGGGTTGTCTCCCATTGAGCCGCTCTTGTTTAGAGTCTTTTAGCTAGTCTTTGGTAGTTTGGGAGCTTAGTTGGAGGTAGAGATCGACCTTAGGCAAGGTCTTTTTGCCTTTTGCGCGGTCTCTCCATGATAGTATCTTCATCCTTCTCAAGACGATGTTTCTTACTTCGGGTCTCCCTTGAGCTTTGAGCTTCCTTCCCGGCTCTCGCAAGTTCGTAGAGATGTAGTATCTCTTGCGTAGTCTCGTCACTTTCGTGGAAGTAGCGCCCGATCAAATGCTCCTTCCATGCTGTAGTGAAAGTAGTTTCCGGAGGAAGGTTTTCCACTACCTCGTCGAATTCCGCAAGGTCTTCTCTGCTGATCAGGTCACGAATCTTTCCAACCTTCTTATACCTATGAACATCCATGATTCTTGGCGTGGTGGCGTTGAACCTTGCTTGCATGAAGTGGCATTTGATTATGCTCGCGTCTTCGCTGCTATCTTTGAAGTACTCCTTCAGACCCCTTTTCTCTAGAGACTTATCGAATCCAACATTTATCGGGATCTTCCTTGCCTGCTTATGGAACTCGATGAGTCTTTCTCTATTGATGCGATCCCCGAATCGTGATTCCCCCTGCACACTCTTGTCTTTCAATCGGCAAGTCAGGACTTCGTCTAATGCTGGTTCTAGGGATGACATTCCATGGATTGGAGATGCTGAAGTTTGACGCGGTCGATGATTTGAGAAGGCGAATATGTTATGGACGTGCCTTGCCCCAAGAATGGTGTTGACATTACAAGGGGCAATGATCACTTGTTTGAGTCTTGCGCTCAATCGGCCGCCTGGCGCGACGTCTTCCTCGCTCGAAGAATCTCAGATCTCCTTGCGTCTTCTCGCAGGGAAACTCATTGCTCTTTTGGACGAATGCAGCATGTCAATGAGCTCCTGTTGGTCTTGGGCAAGTCTTTCGAACTTCTCCTCGCTTCTTTCTAGTTCCAAGGCAATGCTCCCGATTGCCCTGCTGTTAATGCATGTTCGGCTCTTGACTTCCAGGCGGCCTTCCCGTGCCTCCTCGATGTATCTCTCAAGGTAATCCTTGACCTCATCGATGGCTTCTTTAGTTTCTTCGAGCTCGCAGCCGTACCCTCGGGTTCTACGTCTGATCTGGGCCAGGTTGTAGTCATGGTAGTTCCTGAAACTAATAGAAAGAAATCTAGAAGTGAGAGAAAGAGAATGTCTTTGAGTTGTGATACTGACCTTTGCTTTGGACAGCGAAACGCAACCTCCCCGGCAACGGCGCCAAAAGCTTGATGGGGTCTAAATAGTCGTCCGAGAATGGAGGATTTCTTTGGGGACTCGTCGAGCTTTGAATTTGTAGGACCCTAAGCTGTAAGTGCACAACGTGCTTTGTAGTACTTAGGGTATGGATCCACATGGAGAACGTCAACTGTAAAACAGAAGAATCAGGGCAACCAAAGACGCATGGAACTGGGGTTTTGGGGTAAGTGTCACGGTTTTTGCAGAAAATAAAGAGAGCAGTACCACACTTTATATAGGGAAGGTTGTCAGCCTTTTCTATAACCAACGGGAAAAGGAAAATAAACTTAAAGACTTGTAAAAAGGAAATCAGGTAAGCAGTGCAGAAAAAGTAAGTATTGAAGTGCGTAAATCTCGATGTAAAAGCAGATGGGACGAACACGTTGGGAATCTTCTCGGGAAATCTATGGGTTCTAACTAGAAATCAAACACACAAAAGTTAAGCAAACGAGACTAGGCGATTTTCCCCAAACTGATTCACTGGTTTTAACAACCTAACTTTATCAAGCAAGGTCGATCTGCGAACTTCTATTCCGCAGGTATACTCTCGTATCCTGCGTCCTAGACGAACACACAATAAGATCGGGACAATAAACATTCAGACATCTTTTAAAGGATGCTCTCTACCCTGTTTTGGTCTAGATATGAGATTCAGGACATTCGTCGCTCTCAAGATCCTGCGATCAGAATATAGTTCAGGACGCTAGACTCATGCAATAAGAACGAATAAGGTGAGACAGAAAACCCTAATCTTCGACCTAAACAATCGGTTCAACAACAGTTAATGAAATTCCCCATAGATCCCCTTAAAGAACACCCAACGAAAGTAAAGTACTCAGACATGAAAGAAAAAGTAGAAAAAGTAGAAAACGTGATTGATGAATGCATAACTTGTATAAATCGATGAAAAGAAAACAGGGTTCAAGAACAAATCAATCTCCCTCAAAGAACAAAGTGGAAACCACGAATAAGAGTTTCGCGGCCGCCAAGAGAAGTTTGTAACAAGAGAATTTTGTGAAGCTAAGTGGTGATTGCCCTTAAAAAACCCTAAACATCGAGTATATATAGGTCTTCAAGTGCCCTAGGTCGTGGATTAGGTCTTTGCTTGCATAAGACGGCTGCGGGTTTAAGTTGGGCTTCAAATGGGCTCGGGAATCCGTGAGTAGCCTGGCCGCGCGTGCGAGTGGCCGTGGCGCGGCCACTGGTCGTTTGGCTCGGTCATGGCGCGGCGAGCTCGTCCTTCCGGGTGCTTGACAGACCTTCTTGCTTCTTCCATAACTTGAGATCCAACCGTGGGATTGTTCTCAAACCACTTCGAGGTGAAAGACAGCTGATAGGGCTACATTGTCTCTATATATGAGCTTGATCTCGTGGTGGGCTGGCCTTCATTTGATGTTGAACTTCTGTCCTCGAGCACTGTTTCCGGAATTGTCCATTTTGCTCCAAAATATGCGTCTTTTGCTAAGTTTACCTGAAAAGAGTCTTAAACAACCAAATACTTGAAATCTAGTGTTTATGCATCAAAACCTTAGTGAAATGCTTATTAAAGCACTCACTTATGATAGTAAAAACGGGTAAAATATGCATGTTATCATCAGCCGCCATTGTTAGTTTCTTTAAGCTTTTCTTAGTTGTAAACCCTTGATCTTTAATCTTAATCTTAAGTACTTATCTCTAATCTTCTTCTTTAATCACTTAAGTATGATTAACGTTTGTTCTTGTACATTTTCCATGTTTTTAATCATGCTTAGTGAGTAGTTCGTTTTAGATTTGAGGCCGAGGGTTTAGGGATGATTTAAAAGCTTAGATCTTTGGGTTTAACATGTTCTTAAATCTTAACTCTTCTTGTATTGGAGGGATTAATGCCAAAGAGTGTCGATGAGGATCTTTGTGTCCTTAGTGATTTCCTTACCTCAAAAAGGCTTAGGAATCTCATAAGCCCAACCAGAAAATCATCTTCTCCTAGCCCACGACGGTGGAGATTAGGGGAATGGTTAAGCCAAGTTAAGATCTGTGTTTTCATGTGTAGATCTACTTTTATATAAACCCAAGATCAAGCCTTGAACCTCCCTTATTAAGACCCTTAGCCTCGGATCTATCTTTTATATTTGATAAATCAAGAATCAATCTCCTTTATTTTCCAAGTTTCTTGTTTAAGTTGCTAGAAGTCCTTTAATCTCCTTAATATTTGCATTTAGAGTTTTAAATACTTAAGCTTTGATTTTGGCATTCCTATAATTTTAGAAATTGCTTAGAGTAGTGTTTAATAGCCTAGATTTCATTCACAAGTCTTTTATTTTGCATAAGTAGTTTTTAAAATTCCATAACCACTTAAATCCGAATATGACCTAGATTCATCTTGTTCTTGCATTCTTAGTGTTCTTTCCTCCCAAGTTTGATTGATAACCTCAACTACTAAAATGACATGAGTAGTGTTGGGTATTGAAAAGAGTACCAAAAATACTACTTATCAAAGAGCGAATCTCTTATGAGATTGATTCTTTCATTTCTTCAAACATGGTATTTGTCTGAGAAAACTTGAAGGCATAAACCAAATAGCGAAGATGATTAAGCAATCAGAGCATATAACAAGAAAGGATTAAGATGTTTTAAGCATAAATAAGCATCAAAGATTGAACCTTTAACACATTCGTCCTAACCTCATCCCTAAGACCGAAATAAAACTACTCGCTAATCATGATACAAACCATTAATCCCATTAAGGAAAGAATGATCAACATGATTAAGACAGAGAAATCAAGGTTCTTAACGATATACAAAGCTTGAAAGATCTAAAAATGGTTTCTTTCTCTCTCGGAGAAGATGACCAAAAAGGAGAAATAAAAAGAAACTACTCAATGGAAAAATGTCGATCCTTTGCCAAAAGCGTGCAAAGAGAGTTTATATAGGTGGTCCCAAAAACCTAGGTGGCACGGATCTAAGGCAAAAAGCAAAGTCTGTTGTCTTCTAGCGTGTCACGGCATCAAGCCGTTTTGGATGGCCGATATTGTAATAACCCGTAAGAAGGACCAGAATGTGGCCAAAGATGGTGGAAGCTTTTCCAAATAGGTGAAGAAGTATTTTCATACTCGGGAATGATAAGAGTGACTAAAAGAAGCCTAAGTACTCGAAGGATTTCAATTTGGATCAAATAGATTCAAATCTAGTAAACGCAGTAGGCCCGAAATCGACCGTTGGGCATCTGCTCCGGCCGGAAGTGGCTAGAACGCATCTAAGATATCTACAAATGTTTTATGAGTTACGAATGGCCAATGGAAGCCAAATAAAGGAAAGTGGTCGAAGAAAATCATGAAAGAATCAAATGGAGCATATTTCAGTCGCGTAGCCGATCCATTCGTCAGACGCGGCCAGAATGATCAAGTGGTGATTTGTTGTGATCAAGAATGATAAGTCAGCCTTCCTAAGGTAAGAAAGGACTTATGAGGAGAATCACAGTCAAGGAAAAACATGTTTGCTTGAAAGGATCCCAGTTTGTTCCACAAGTGCACTTCCGAGGCAGTTTCGGCTCGTTTAAGTGATCGGGAAGTTGAGTTTGTTTTTAGGGAGTTATTGAGTGTGGCTTGGATAAGTTAAGTCTTAAGTGAGTTATAATGGTTAAGAAATAAGTTTAGTCCATAAGTTTCTCAATAGGACCAAACGGTGTTCTCGGTGTGACGTTTCGGTGCGATCGGGTGGTTTGTCGGATTGGTCGGGAAGAAGCACCTTGGTGACTAAGCTGCCTGGCTGCCTGCTTGAGCTGCTTCAACTGCTTGAGGCTCGTCCTGCTTGAGCTGATTGAGCTGCTTCACCAGCTTGATGATGAATCGCCGCCACCAAGCGCATTCTGGTGCCGACAAATGATGCGATACGGCGGAGATCGGTGGCGCGTCGATGACTAAGCTTGGAATGAGCTCGCCTATATAAAGGGAAGCCTCACTCTCTGAAATGTCATCACGTCCTCAATCCACTAAAGAGAATCCGACCACCAGAACACCGCCAGCACCACCGCATAAGCACCGCGAGGCTAGCTAAGAAAATTTCAAGGTAAGCCATTTTATCTCTTGTCTAGCTTAGTTTTTCGTCCCGAGTCCGATTCCAACTTTCGTTTCTCGTGATTATGGACCAATCACTATGAAACTAAAGTTTTAAGTAGAAGGTCAAATTATTGCCGGAAACCTTAGTCTTTCATTCTTGTCTTTCGGAAAGCCAAGGTGAGTCGTGGTATGGGTTGTTTGTTGCTTTACTGCAAAGCAAGTATGCGTGTTTACTTTGCTTGATTTTTGATCGTGTGACATGTGCATTAGCACCTATTTATGTCACCATGGTTGAGATAGTATATGCATGATGCCGGATGTTAACCGATTCGTGCAGATTACTTATTATGCATGAATTGTATATGAGAATGAATGAGGCCATTTGAGACTCCCTAGAGGTTCATGGTTTGGCCAGTATCAAATGAGCTGGTTAAGTTACGACAGCACGGAGAGACGGGATTCCAGCCTAGGGCCGTGCTCTGCACAACAATGCAGATTTTGTCAGGACATTCAGATTATTTAGCTTGTGTGGCTATAGTCTGAATGGGTAATATGATTGACCTCCAGTCATTCGGATCATCTAGCCTTTGTGGCTATGATTCGGATGGTCAATAAGAAGAGCAGAGGGGTGTGAATCTCAAATGTGCAGAATTGCCATGGCTAGTAAAATGAAGCATCATATAGTATATATATATATATAGTTATATATATGCATATGGTATAGCTTCTGTTGCATTTGATGATTGTGTGATTGTGTGATTCTTGTGTGATTGTGTGATTGCGTGTTGATTGTTATTTTGGGGTTTTATGGGGGATTGATTATTCATATAGGGGGACCTGAACTCACTAAGCAAAGTAGTTGCTCACGACTCTACTTGTTTTGCATGTAACCATTAGTGGGAAACCTTACGGCTGAAGGAGCTTAGGTAAAGCTGGTGTAGTTCGCATGGCTTTTGTAAAATCAAGTACGTGTTTATTATGTAAAGAAAGCTTTTGAGCGTGAAGCTCCCAGCTGGATATGTATGTATGTTGGTTACACTTGGAATCTAAGTATTATATGAATAATATGTTCGAAGAAATACTTGTGCTTCCATGTGATATTAGTCCTTGTCCGGGACGAACCAACTATCGGATATGCCTCGGGTTGAAAAGCTTTGAGTCATGTTCGATAGGTAAGTGTGCTCTGACGTTTGGGCTAGGGTGTCTGGATTTATTCTGGAAACCTAGGACTGAGCTTTTGGGTGCGCATTGTAGCGTTCTCGGTCTGGTCCGGGTCGGATGGTTGGTCGTTCATATTCTTGTTTGATTGTTGGCGGCCGTCAGATTGCACCCTGACCTCGGCCGGATCGGGGGCGTTACAAATATGCCAAGTTCTTCTTGTCCTTCGGGTGGTTTTCATATCGGGGTCTCGTGTCGGGACCATGCAGTTGTAAAGTCCATAGCCTGCTGATTGTATCGGGCTCATCCCGTTGCGTGCGTCCGGTATATAGAACTTGGGGAACATAATGTAGGATCCTTACTTCGGGGTACTTCCGTTGGGGTCAAGTCGTGGTCATGCTCAGGGGTTCATCCTTACGCTTGCCCGTATCAGCTTCGAGGTCGTGATCGATGCCTGATGTTGTGTGGGAGTTTGTCTATTTCCTTGTCCCCTCGTTAATTGCAGGTCATTCCTTAGTATCCCTTGGCTCCAAAAACACCTGATAAAGACTGTGAATATGCAAAATGACTATGAATCTATCCTAATGCGTTCTGGTTCTATGATGGATGCAAATGGGAGACTTAGACAAGGAAAATGTACACAAATGAGTCCTAAATTGCTATGAATGCAAGCATAAAACTGATAATTAATTTCTTTTGGGTGTTTCTACTTAATCAATGACCCACTACTTATAACCGAAGGTAGTATAGGTTATGGGTCTCATCAATCCGATGGGAAGGTTCGAGTTACTGCATTTATGAGAATCTTTTACAAGCTAAGAGAGATTTAACAACTTAAGAGGAAGGAAACTATCATCCTATTTGTCATAATGATAGAAAGCTAAGAATAAAACTAGATCTAGCTAAGGAGAGAAAGACAAGTAACTAAAGAAAACGAACTTGCAATATAAAATAAAGATCGGTTCGAGGGACAAGGAGTTGTTGAGGTAAATAAGCTAAAGGTCTTTCCTTTATGCATAAATTAACTACCTATGAGGCTAATCCTTCAGAATAGAGTTCAAGATCAAGATAAATCCACCGTCGTGGTATAAATCACTTTGCTATCTCATAACCTAACCTCGCTGTCGCGTAGTGATCCATGAAACTAGCAAGCACGATTAAACAACTCTACTATTGCCAAAACGCTCCCTAGGCATCTAATCCCTTAGGCTAGGATGAGCGGATCTCTTATGAGATTGGTCCTTGCAAACATTCAAACATGGTGTTTGTTTGAAGTAGCTAGATGGCAGAAATCAAATAGCGAAGATGACTAAGCATTAAAAGTGTCAAATAAGAAAGGATTAAGTTTGTTTAAGCATAGACATGCATCAAAGATCGGACCTTTAACTCGTTTACCCTAACCTCATCCTCTAAACCGATATAAACTACTCACGCACCATTAGAGAAACCCCTAGATCCATAAGGATACCAAGGTAACTCATGGTCCTAAGGTAGTTAATAACAAGGAAAGAAAGAAGCTTTTACAAGAAAATGCTATGAAATAATACTTGTAAACTTCAAAATATCATCAAAGATCAAAGCTTTGAAAACTAACTTTAATGGCGGAAAAACTAAGAGTTCTTGACACCAAGAAAGACAGAAAAACTAAATCTGGAATGAGTGATAGAGAGATAGGCGTGGGGAACAAAGTATTTATACATGAAAGAGGAAAAACCTAAAACGTTGGGACCACTTTTCCGAAATGGTACTCTTTTGGACTGTAGCGTTTCGGGCTCAAGTCGTGATGAGCAAGCTGATATGCCATTTCCTCATGATTCTTCGAGCAGTCATCATATCGGGCAAGTGCTTCGGGATCATGTCGTGATGACTCGTCTTTCTTTCCACTTGGATCGGGGACTTCTCGTTGCCTTCCTCCGATATCTGTCTTCATTGAATCCTCTTGCTAAATCTTCGCTTCGGGGTGCCTCTTTCGGGAACAAGTCGCTGCTACTCGTCGAGGTTCATCATGTGCTTGTCCATATCGGCTACGGGGTCGTGATCCATTCTCGATATCATCTGTCCACCCTCCTTTTGGGATCTCCCTTCTTGATTTCTTTTTCGGACCATCCTCATTCTCAAAGCACCTGAGAAAACACTCCAAAACATGCAAGAATATGCAAAGACCTATCCTAATGCATCTAGACTTATCATGAGTGAATATGTGATGAAAACTAAGATGAAAGTGCATGAATGGGGTCCTAACTAGCATGAAATGTATGCTAAAAACATGTAATTTACAGAGATATCAACACCCCCAAACTTGCCTTTTTGCTTGTCCTCAAGCAAAAGCCAACCGGAGGGGTGATGTTTTAAAAGAAAATGTGTAAGTTTGAATCCAAAACGCCATTTAAAAGAAATCAATTCAATGTCTAAGTTCAGGTTTCTAGGATGCATGTTGAATTCTACCTATCCAAAAAGCCTTAGCCACATTCATCACAACATCAAGCAAAATCAATCTCAACTTAGATGCACATTCAAATTCCCAATTTCCTTTCACATTCATTAAGAAAATTTCAAAGCGTGGATCTCATTCATACCTGTCAATCAACTCACTTGGTTCAGGTTAAGGTCACGAGCTAAATATGAACTCGTAGTGTGAACGGGTTAAGTGTTTAAGTGGGATCACTCATGAAAGGAACCTTCTTAATGCAAAATGCTAAGAGTAAAAACCAATGGATGCATACAAGGATAGACTTCCATCTACCCGAACACCTATTTCATTTTCTACCTTAGTCTAATTCCTCCCTTCTTAAGCTACCCTTTGCTTTGGCATTTCGCCTTATACCCGTTATTGCTCCTTGATATTACCTTTCTTGGTCATTTTCGGGGGACTTCTTCTTTGTTGGAGATCGGTTTCGGCTTTCTGGCTCCTTATGCGCGTTCCTTGTATTTCACATTTGGTGTTGTTGGCCGGATTTAGACTTTGTTGATTGGCCTTCTTTTCCTTCTTATTGGAACCGCCTTTTTCTTCTTTTCTCTTCGAGCCTTTTGTTGCCGCCATCTCTTTTATACATGTCCCCGTCTGACTCAGTGGTTTCCTTCTTTTCCCTTTTCTGTCAATATATCAACAATCGGAACCCAACCCCCCTTCCTAGTCTAACCAGCAATATCGGCCTCAAATTTTGGTTTCAAGTCGTTTCAGTATCTACACCACCTAACCTAGTGTTGACTCGAGATGTGAGCCAACATCTACATGGAAATCCAACCTTGTCGGCCCAAACCCAACACTTTTTGCCTAAGAAGATTCGAAAATGGTGCAAAGGCCTCACATTCTCTCACAAAAACGTTTAAGGTTTAAAAACAAAGGTTTAGGTCTCTGGTGTGGTCTGGTACTTGGACTAGCAGAAGAGTGGTAAAAACGGGAAGAGAGTCCAAGTGAAATCTATGAGTTAATTGACAAACATGAACAAGATAATTAAGTTTTCATTTTAACGGTTCAAGTTCATTAGGGAAATGGTTCAAGTCACAATGCATCAAGCTAAAACCGAATCTCACAAGACAAATTCCATATGTAGTGCTGCCTTAAGCTCAGTCTAATTCAAAATGCATCAAACAAAAAAGAACTAAGGCATTGAATTCATGACTTAAAAATGGCTATTTAGAAGGATCCATCATACTTAACACCTTATGCGAATGCTTATGAATCCTAAATGAATGCATCTAGACTCAATCCAAGAATGCAAATGCAACTACATGAATCTTTTTGTGGAATAAATTTTAAAATAAAATTTCAATTTTTTTTTGTGTTTTTTTATGCAAATTTGATGAATGCATGATGTCTAATCTTAGTGAATTGCATGTACTACGTACTCCCCCAAACTTAAATCACACAGTCCCTGTGTGATAGAAGAGAGGAAGAATACGGTATTAGGAAAATGCAAAATTTTAAGCAAAAAGCAAAAAGAAAAATGCTTGTGTACAATGGTTCAGCAGTGGTACCTTTGGTCTCGTCGGTCTGTGACCGTTGGAAGAGTCCGGTGTCGCTTGGTTTAGTAAGTTGCGGACGGGCTCGACTGTATCCGGATGATCATTACGGGGTGAATCCGTTTATACCAGCCAGGTCATGTTTCTATAACGGCTTTAGACCGTGATCCCGACCCAATATCTGAGGGTACGTCGATCACATTGGCCGGTACGTGAATTTCACGCCCGTAATGACAAATTCTTCCAGTCTTCTTCCCGTTATGGCTCCCCGACATCCCACGTCCTGATATTTAAATCATCAATTCCACTTATAATTATTCTTGAGAATGTAAAGTAAAGAGAAAAACAACAAAATAAGGTAAAAGGATAAGCTTGGGATGCCTCTCAAGAGCTCTTTGTTTAAAATCTCATAGCCTGACTTTTTCTAGCCGTTTAGGCTGTGTTAGGGTCTAGGAGACGAACCGTGGTTGCCTCCCAAATTTGGTATTTCTCACTTCCCAGGTATGGCTTGAGTCTATGCCCGTTTACTGTGTAATCCTCTCCTTATTTGCCCACAAGTGTTACAGCCCCGTATGGCAAGACTTCCTTGATCGTGAATGGACCAGACCATCTCGATTTCAGCTTTCCGAAGAATAGCCTCAGTCTTGAATTTTACAGCAGGACTTGATCCCCTGGTGCGAACTCCTTGGGCTTGATTTTCTTGTCGTGGAGAGCCTTCGTTTTCTCCTTGTAGATCCGAGAACTCTCGAATGCTTCCAACCGAGTTTCTTCCAGTTCGTGAAGGTTCATCAGCCTCTTCTCTTGAGTAGCCTTGATGTCAAAATTCAAGAGTTTAATGGCCCATAGAGCTTTGTACTAGAGTTCCACGGGCAAGTGGCACGCCTTACCATAGAGGAGGGCGTAAGGAGATCTTCCTATGGGTGTTTTGCAAGCAGTTCGGTATGCCCACAAAGCGTCGTCCAACTTTGCTGACCAGTCTTTCCTTGTTGCTCCGACTGTCTTTTCCAATATCGCCTTGATCTCGCGATTGGATATCTCGACTTGCCCGTTTGTCTGTGGATGGTACGGTGTGGCCACCTTGTGTTTGACCCCGTGCTTCTTTAGGAGGTTTTCGAACAACTTGTTGATAAAATGACTACCACCGTCGCTTATCACCACTCTTGGGACCCCATACCTTGGAAAGATAGTTGACTTAAATAGCTTTAGTACCACCTTTGCACCATTGGTGGGGCTGGCAACGGCTTCGACCCACTTTGAGACATAATCAACAGCAACTAGTATGTATTTGTTGCCGTAAGAGGAGGGAAATGGTCCCATGAAATCTATTCCCCAAACGTTAAAGATATCGACTTCCAATATCGGGTTCTGTGGCATCTCGTCCCGCTTGCTAATATTCCCTTTTCTTTGGCACGCTTCGCAAGAGGAGACATACTCGTGAGTGTCTGAATAAACTCGGCCACCAGAATCCTGCATGTAAGATTTTGCAGAGGAAGGCTGGCCGCACGACGGGTACTCGCGGCTGCGGCCAGGCTTGTCTCCTCCAGGCCATCGTGGTTTGTGGCGTGGGCAGGATCCTTCTGGCCGGCCCACAGGCGGTTCGTCGCCCGGAGTGTGTTCTTCGAATCTCTTTCTTCATATTTTTGGACTTTTGTTTAGAGTCTTATAGCTAGAGTTTGGAAAAGCTGTAGCTAAGAGAAAACCAAAACTAAAAATTGGAATGGTTAGAAAGATGTGAAAGAGAAAGAAAATACCTAAATTGGTTGCCTCCCATTGAGCCGCTGATAACATGCATATTTTACCCATTTTTACCATCATAAGTGTATGCTTTAATAAGCATTTCATTAAGGTATTAGTGTATATTTAGTGATTTTCGAGTATTTGTGTGTCTAAGACTCTTTTCAGGAAATCTAATATGATCTTTCCTCCCAAATCGGCACTTCAGAAGTAAGTAGGGATGAAATGGATTTGCGGAATGATGGAATGATTTATGGGGGAAGTAAAACGAATGGAATCAAGTAACTATGGAGTGTAGAGGTCACACTAAGGTTGCGGAATCCCTTAGATTTACCTATGGATCGAGTGGTCGCACAAAGGAGATGAAAGGGCCTTTGATTTACCTTGATCTAGTTTCAGAGTTTGAGAATAAAAAGCTAGATAGATGAAACTGAGAGTTTACAAGAGTATATATAGGGAACTTCAGGAAGAAGCCCTAAATACACGCCTAAGATAAAGAAATAAAAATACAACTAAGACATAACATAAACTCAGAAATAACATGACTTAAAGATAAGAAGAAGCGGCTGGAACAGAAGCTTCTTGGGCTTGAATTCGGTTCATCAAATGGGGTTAAGGAGGTGAACAAAAGCCTCATTAAAAACCTTGACAAGAAAACCCAGTGGGACAAAACTTGTCAAGGGAAAAAGAGCACAATTGAACACCTTACCCATTTGATGAAATCAATTAGCTTGAATCAAAACCAGAATGGTTTGATAAGCCTCTCTTTCTCCTCCCGCATTCTCTAAGTGTATAAGTAGAGAATGTATGGTCTCCTTGAGTTTCTTAGCTCTTGCACGCGTCATTGGTCCGCTTGGTATAGCTAAAGCTTCCTCAGGTTCAAGCTCTGGTACATGCTCGGCTACAAGCTCCGGTTCTAGTCCTTTGTCCTCAGCCATGCTCATATCATCCCCTCCCTCTTGAAAAGGATTTGTCCTCAAATCTGCTTCATCTGCAATGAAAGGAGATAGATCAGCAACATTAAAACTAGAACTAACAGAATACTTACCTTGGAGATCCACTTGATAGGCATTGTCATTGATTCTTCTTGTGATCGAAAAGGGACCATCAATCCGAGGCATAAGCTTGGATTTGCGCTCCTCTGGAAACCGTTCCTTTCTGAGATGTATCCATACTTGATCACCAACTTCAAATACCAACTTGCGCCGTCCTTTGTTAGCTTGTTTCGCATAGAGTTTAGTTTTCTCTTCCAGGTTTTGTCTAGCCTTTGCATGTATCTGTTTCACCATCTCAGCCTTTTTCTGTCCATCGTGAGGCTGAACCTTAGACTTGGCATGTTTGCAAACGGTACACCTATTACAGATCCTTTCAACATCTCGTCTCATTTGTGGCCAATGAAAATGAGCTTTCATTACTTCCAGTGTCTTAGCAATGCCAAAATGACCCATTAAAGCTCCTCCATGTGCTTCCCTGGTAAACAAATCTCGCAGAGAGCATTGTGGAACACATAATCTCCTAGATAATGCGTCGGCAACAACATTATCTTTACCTTTCTTATACTTAATGACATATGGGAATGTTTCAATGAACTCCACCCAGCGAGTGTGTCTCTTATTAAGCTTATGTTGACCTTTTAAATGCTTTAAAGATTCATGGTCTGTGTGAATGACGAATTCTTTGGGCCAGAGATAGTGTTGCCACGTTTGGAGAGCTCTCACCAAGGCGTATAGTTCCTTGTCATAAGTTGGATAGTTAAGAGTTGCTCCTCCAAGCTTCTCACTGAAGTATGCTATTGGCCTTTTGTCTTGCATCAAGACTGCCCCAATCCCTACACCAGAAGCATCACACTCTATTTCAAATGTTTTTAAAAAATCAGGCAATGATAAAACAGGAGCATGAATAAGCTTCTCTTTTAGGCAATTGAATGCTGTTTCTTGTGCTTTCTCCCATTTAAATCCCACATCCTTCTTGATGACTTCGGTCAAGGGAGCTGCCAGAGTACTAAAGTCCTTGACAAAGCGTCTGTAGAAGCCAGCAAGACCATGAAAGCTTCGGACTTCTCCTATAGTCTTAGGACTCGGCCAATCCTTGATAGCCTTCACCTTCTCTGCATCCACTTTGACTCCATCTGCACTTACAACAAAGCCTAGAAAAACCACATTATCAGTGCAAAAGGTGCATTTCTTATAATTGGCAAACAAAGCTTCTTGCCTAAGCGCTTCCAGCACTTTTCTAACATGCTCAGTATGCTCATCTAGACCCTTACTGTAAATAAGGATATCATCGAAGTATACTACAACAAACAAGCCTATGTAAGCTCTAAGCACATGATTCATCAGACGCATAAAAGTACTAGGAGCATTAGTTAATCCAAACGGCATAACTAACCACTCATATAGCCCATGCTTAGTTTTAAAGGCTGTTTTCCACTCATCACCCTCTTTCATCCTAATCTGGTGATACCCATTTTTAAGATCAATCTTAGAGAATATACTAGAACCATGCAATTCGTCTAGCATATCATCTAATCTAGGAATAGGGTGGCGATACTTCACTGTTATATTGTTGATTGCTCGACAATCAACACACATTCGCCAGCTTCCATCTTTCTTTGGTACAAGTAATACTGGCACATCACAGGGACTCATACTCTCACGGATATGACCCTTCTCCATTAGCTCACCAATCTGTTTCTGAAGTTCTTTAGTTTCCAAAGGATTAGTTCTATATGCTGGTCGGTTTGGAAGTGATGATCCAGGAACAAAATCAATCTGATGCTCAATCCCTCTGATCGGTGGTAGACCTTGTGGAGTTTCTTCAGGGAAAACATCACTATACTCCTGCAAAAGATTAGTCATTTCACTCGGCAGCATCGGTGTTAGATTAGACATGTTAAGCAATGACTCTTTATAAACAAACAGAAGCATAGAATGATTAGATAAATAAGCTTGTTTAACTTCACTGGATTTGGCAAAGAAGTTTGGACGCTTAGACTGAGAGGATTCCTTCTTTTGATCCTTCTTTTGATCAAGATAAACCTCTTGCGGAGTCATAGGAATCAATGTGGTCTTCTTACCCTTATACTCAAAGGTATGGCGATTTGAGAAACCATCATGTATAACCCTTCTGTCTGATTGCCAAGGACGTCCTAGGAGTATATGACTGGCTTCCATAGGCAAAACATCACAGAGAATGTCATCCTCATACTTACCAATGCTTAGAGGAACTAAGACTTGCTTGCTTACATTCATCTCGCCACTGTCATTAAGCCACTGAAGCTTATATGGTGCTGGATGTTTTGTAGTCCTTAAGCCCAGTTTCTTAACCATGGTATCACTAGCAACGTTAGTACAGCTTCCTCCATCGATGATCATGCTACAGATCTTTCCTTGGACATTACATCTTGTGTGGAATAGATTTTCTCTTTGTTCTTGCTCTTGATTTTTGTTCTGAACACTTAGAGTTCTTCTGTCCACCAACAAATCTCCTTTAACAGGTAAAATCTCTTGCTCATCCTCACTAGAAGCTTCTGGATACTCATCAGCCGATTCAAACTCTCCACTTTCCAAGAGGATCATTACACGCTTATTAGAACATTCATTTGCATAATGTCCTTTACCATGGCATTTGAAACAGCTGACATCTCTGGATCTTGTAACACCTTCTTTAGCCTTTCCTTTGTAATCTGTAGGTGTTGAATTAATAGTTTTAGTTGCATCTGTAGGCTTGGGATACACGGTTGGCTTGAAATCCTTTGCAGAAACAGTTCTGTCTTCCTTTGAATAGCTTGGCCGTGTGTAAGAAGATCCCTGACTGAAGTTAGAGCGTGAGGATCTCTTTCTCTTGATCTGTTGCTCAAACAGGATGGCCTTGTGTAACATTTCCTCAAGTTCCAAGTAATGCTCGGTTTCCAATCTGTCTTGAATCTCTTGATGTAGTCCTCCTAGAAACCGTGACATAGTAGCTTCTTTGTCTTCTGCTACATTAGCTCTCAGCATCAATAACTCCATTTCTTGATAGTACTCTTCTACTGTTCGAGCTCCTTGAGTATGCCTTCTCAGTTTCTGATGTAGCTCCCTTTGATAGTGGCTAGGAATAAACCTTTTTCTCATTATACTTTTCATTTCAGACCAAGTTTCCACAGGTAGCTCTTGATTTCTTCTCCTGGTCGTGACAAGTTGATCCCACCAGCTTAGGGCATAGTCATGAAACTCAGTTGCAGCAATCTTGACTCTGTTTAGCTCAGTATACTGTTGGACATTGAAAACCAATTCAATCTTCTTCTCCCATTCCATATAAGCATCTGGATCGGTTCTGCCATGAAATGGGGGAATGCTAATCTTCAGACCCTTGAGATTTTCACTTAGCAATTCCTCTTGAGTTTTATGGTGTCTGTTCCTTCTTCTGCTTCCCTGAGATGCATCACTCTTTCTTTGGTAGTATTGATCGGTTGCTGCATCAGAGAACCTGTCATTCTGTCTCAGGTTCTGTCTATCATTAGTTCTGGTTCTTTCCTTCTCTTCAAAGGCAGCTATTCTGTCATCCATTTTCTGCAGCTTTGCCATCATAGCCTCCATGAAGAGTTTGTCAACTCTGGAGTTACTATTCTCACCATCTTCCTCTGGATTCGACATAGAACCTAAAACAAGTGAATGAAACGCAGTTACAAGTTCTTCAAGCAAAATTGCAAGTTATCAGATTATAGAAACACAGAAACACAATCAACAAAATTCATAAAATTTCAAGACACAATTCTTGTCACCAAACAGTGAAATGGAAACGCAAATGACAACAGATATGACCGATTTAGCAATTAACAACAAGTAAACACAATTCAAAACGCAAATAAACAATCTGCAACACAAATGATATGAATCGAATTTCTGGAATTTACAGATACACAAGCAACAAATCAGATTGCATCTTAATGAAAGATCAGTGGTCAGGAAACAAAAACTAACAATCCTTTTAGTGATTTCTTCAACAGAGAAAACCGATTTCAATGAATCTATCAAGAACACGAAGAGACCAACTAGAGATTGCTTCAGATCGAATAGCTAAAAAAATGTACCAACAGTCATAAACCACAGAACTAACAATCACAGTCTCTAGAACACTTAAATCGATTCAAAACAATGAAGACATCATGATTTAAACACGAAATGATAGCAAATAACTAAGAGATCGCGGATCCGTGCGACGCAAGAAGTCCAAGAGTCATAAAAATTCAAACACAAAAATCGTCAAACACACAGATCTGCAAGAACAGGATGATAAACAAACATAAAAAGAAGAGATATATGAATACTTAGCTTCTAAAGTGGCTCTGATACCACATAATATGATCTTTCCTCCAAAATCGGCACTTCAGAAGTAAGTAGAGATGAAATGGATTTGCGGAATGATGGAATGATTTATGGGGGAAGTAAAACGAATGGATTCAAGTAACTATGGAGTGTAGAGGTCACACTAAGGTTGCGGAATCCCTTAGATTTACCTATGGATCGAGTGGTCGCACAAAGGAGATGAAAGGGCCTTTGATTTACCTTGATCTAGTTTCAGAGTTTGAGAATAAAAAGCTAGATAGATAGAAATGAGAGTTTACAAGAGTATATATAGGGAACTTTAGGAAGAAGCCCTAAATACACGCCTAAGGTAAAGAAATAAAATACAACTAAGACATAACATAAGTTCAGAAATAACATGACTTAAAGATAAGAAGAAGCGGCTGGAACAGAAGCTTCTTGGGCTTGAATTCGGTTCATCAAATGGGGTTAAGGAGGTGAACAAAAGCCTCATTAAAAACCTTGACAAGAAAACCCAGTGGGACAAAACTTGTCAAGGGAAAAAGAGCACAATTGAACACCTTACCCATTTGATGAAATCAGTTAGCTTGAATCAAAAGCAGAATGGTTTGATAAGCCTCTCTTTCTCCTCCCGCATTCTCTAAGTGTATAAGTAGAGAATGTATGGTCTCCTTGAGTTTCTTAGCTCTTGCACGCGTCATTGGTCCGCTTGGTATAGCTAAAGCTTCCTCAGGTTCAAGCTCTGGTACATGCTCGGCTACAAGCTCTGGTTCTAGTCCTTTGTCCTCAGCCATGCTCATATCAAAATCTTAGGAAAAAAGAAACAAAACGGAGCAAAACAGACATTTTCGGAACATGAGCTTTTTGACAAACGTGTAGAATGAGACGGAGGCCTTCCCACCACGAGATCAAGCTGAATTTTGGTGACAAGATAGCCTTATCAGCTGTCTTTTACCTTGAATTGATTTGAGTCCAATCTCACGGTTGGATCTCAAGTTACGAAGGAAGCAAGAAGGCCCATCAGAAAAATCCTCAGAAGAAGGCTGGCCGCGCCAGGAAAGCTCAGAAGGCCAATGGCCGGCCCATGAGCCGTCGCTCGCGCGGCCACGACAAGTGTCGTTCCCGAGCCCGTTTGCAAGCCCAACACAAGTCCGATGGCCACCAAATTCGGTGGAACCCTAAGTGACGCCTAAGAGGACCTAAAGACCTATAAATACACAGCCACCAAGACCACGACCTAGAAGAGGAGCCGCCACCAAGGAGGAAGACAAGAGGAGCGAAAGCCGTCTTCTCCACTCCCCCAATCTTGTCGCCTTATTCGACACTCTCTTTCATCTCTTTTCTGCACTTATTTTGCATCGTTATTACTTTCTTTTCTTTTCAGACCTTTGTGATTTTTACCTATTGCAATGATAATGAACTTCAAACCCATGTCCGAGTAGTCCTTTAGTTGGGTTTCAAATGGGGTTTCTCGAAGGGATTTCTTGGTTTGATTCGATAGGTTGTTAGATCATAGGTTGAATGCTTTTCACTGTTCTTCGTTTGGATTCTTTCTTATTGTGTAATCCTTGACTGGCCACTAAGGATCGATTGTAGGAACATTAGAACCGCGCAAGCACTGAATCTCTTGGCCGGATATAGTTTTAAACGAGCAGGCACTGAAGGATGCTTATGCATATCGGCGGTGCGTTGTGAGCTATATCGAACCTGATCTTATAGCTAATCTTGCTGCGAAGTCGCTACCGAAAGGGGAGCGAACGAGCAGTTTAGGATTAGGTGTTTCGTTTTTCGAAAGGAGGTTAAGTGTGTTAACCCGTAGAATCATTCCATGGAAAACCCTGAGAGATCTCTGAAACCCGGCGTTCCGTTTTATAGTTTTACAAACCTTCTTGATTTCCATTTTGTTACTAAACCATCACCTCCCCAAAACCAATCTTTAATCAGATAGTTCTTATTTGGTTTTCTTTTTTAGTGGATTCGTTGAAGCATCATAGTCTCTGTGGTTCGACACCATAAGTACTACAACGCACATATGTGCACTTGCAGGCAATAGGATTATAAATTTAAAACTCGAAAACAGACTCTAAAACCTGTTGCATCAAGTTTTTGGCGCAGTTGCCGGGGACTATTGATTTTCTTCTCACAAATTCTTTACCGAAAATATTAACAGAACGATTATTGAACGACTCGTCTAACTCCTCGTTTTGCAGGTACTTCTCTAATGGGAGATCAAGTCCGAGACCCCGAAGCTCTTGGAGACCCGTTTAATATAAACATAGAACAACGGGTGGAAGAAGAAGAATATATGTTGAGCGACGAAGACGAGACGTTCGCCGAGGACGCGCCTGCAATCTCCGAGTTCGACGCGCCCCTCAAGTCCTTCCAGGACCGAAACCCTTTTCGACAGGCACCACCTGAAGGAGACAATTTCGAGATCAAGAAACGCATTATAGACCTGGTTAAGCAGAACCAATACCGGGGCCAACCATCGGAGCAACCCATCGAGCACATTGAGGCGTTCGAAGGAGTCTGCGCCATCTCCAAAATTAATGGAGACTACCTGAGATGCATGCTATTCCCCTACTCTTTGGGAGAAAAGGCAAGCAAATGGTTGAGATCTTTAGCCCATTCGTCCATCACAACCTGGGAAGAATGTAGGAAGGTTTTCCTAAACCGCTTCTAAACTAAATCTCATTCCTACCTTCTAAGGGATAAGATACAAGGATTCCGGGAGAAAAAGCATGAAACTCTCATCGAAGCATGGGAGCGATATAAAGAATATGAGAGAGACTGCCCACACCACGGATTCACTGACGAGCATATGATCATCACAATCTATAGAGGAATCAATAGGCGACTCCAAGCCGCGCTGGATATCGCAAGCAATGGAGACTTCTCTTCGAAGTCAGTAAAAGGAGCGCGACTATTGGTGACCAACCTGGCCACTAGCGAGTACAATGGCCGGAACGATCCTAATCAAGTACCACATCGTGAAGAGGAAGCCGAAGCATACCCATTAAAGGTATAAGAGTTTCGAACCTCCAACCCCCAAAGACGTCCATTCACCATGAATACTCTCATTCACTAAATCTTTTCGGTTTCAAGCCAAACTTACTACCTCGAGTTGAAGATTATGTCGAACCTACTGATTTTCACATTGTGGAAACAAAGAAGGATAAACTTCAGTTGCCTATCATTGGCTTGTCACCCCTCGCATCTTTTAAGGCCTTGATCTACCATAAAGACCAACATGCGAGCTTTTCGGAAAATAACAAGAGAACCTTCTATCAAGCAACAACTCCAAAGAGATCTCATTCCACGACCAAATGCAGTGGAGATGGACCCATCCTAGATCCTGGAGGAAGTACAAAAGATGTCAAAAACATCCTAGAAGAAGATCCGCTCAACAAGTTTAAGGGAGGCAGCAAACCGAGAAGTTCATGGTGTAAAGAGACCCCCTGTGATTCAAGTTCGACTTTGTCTCATATGATACTTGATGGTGACCCTATTGAAGCCAAAATGAAGCTCAAAGGATCCTCAAAAATCTTTCCAAGGCTCAGCGTCATCACCCATCCGAACTTGGAAGAGAAAGGCGAACACCTTAAGAGAAAAAGGTTAGCCGATGCATTTGTTCTTCGAGACAATGATAAGTATTCTCAAATGCTGAATAGAAGATGTATCAAGCCAGCAAGTGCGGAGTGCCGAGAAGCTAAAGGAGCCACAAATCCTTTAGTTGGAGTTGTTCACATCTAAAACCTCCACCAAAGTCTAGCTAAAAGACTCTAAACAAGAGCAGCTCAATGGGAGACAACCCATTTTAGGTATCTTCTTTCTTTTTCTCACCTCTCTAACCATACTAATTTTTAGTTTTGGTTTCTTCTTAATTACAACATTCTTATAAACCCCAAAAGCAGAAAAAAATCAGAAAACCCAAAAAAGACCAAAAAATGAAGAAGGAGACTCGAAGACTTCTTCCATCACGTTCAACGGACCTGTATCCACGAAGACGAAGAAGAATACAACGGTTCTAGAGGATGAAAACCATTGTGCAAGCTCCAGAAGGAAGAAGATGCAACTTCCTTCACCAAACCGCGAAGAGAAAAGTTCTCGAAGACTAGCTTCTCCCTTCCGCGACCGAGACCTCTACCGAAGCCAAGTAAGGATTTCATATGACATTGAAGTTCAAACTAGCAACACCTGTCTTCCGGGATCCCTAACACATCACCGGATAGGCCAGCATAGACCCAAACTTCAGGTTTCTGAGGTGATGCAATCTTCAAGACGCAAGGACAGAAGATTTTCCATCTCTCATTCACGGTGTTTTACAAAGGTCCAGGAACCAAGACAAGTACTCAACAACCGAAGTACTTGTTCTTCTCAACAAAGGCGAGCCAATCACCACCACCAAACGCCTATCATCACCCTCGTCCATCATCACCACATGCCCACCACCACCATCCGAAGCAAGGAACCTCAACCGCGCAATACATTTCCTTTCGAGCTAAGTTTTTCATTTCTTTAGTTCAATTAAAACGATTCTAAGCAGGGACATAAGGAGAATGATCAAGCCCGTAGCTCAACCATACTGACATACTCATAAATTAGCATGTTTTAGCATCCATTTTAGATAGTTTTGCATTCATTTATTCATTCATTTAGCTACTTTTAGTCCAAATTTCATCCATATTAGAGTTTAGCAAGTTTTAGCTTAGGTTGTTGCATATTGTGCATATTGAATCTTAATTAGGTACCTTGGAGGACCTCTAAGGAGAGTTGGGTGACAAGGAGGAAGAAGAGAAGGGAGCCAAACATGAAGCAGACAAGTTTTAGAAGTGTGTGCGCGACAGGGAAGACGGAGTGCTCATATCGGACGATTGTGTCGAGCTACTAAGCTCGATACACAGGCCACCCGAAGTTTCGGAACATTTCATATCGGGCATTCGTATCGGACTGCTAAGGTCGACACACATCTCATCCGACGTTTGAAGACGGCGTATCAGGCATCTGTGTCGAGCTACTAAGGTCGACACACTCCTTGAAGAAACTTTTAGCAGCGTATCGAGCTGCGTATCGACCTAGCAAGCTCGATACGCTTCCCGATTTTCAGACCTTAACCGGGTCAATACCGGGTTTGTTCCGGGTTGACCCGGATCATCCACTGTTCACTATAAATAGAAAAAGACCTAATTTTTTCTAAGTATCTTTTAATCTCTTGTTCTTGCTTAGAAAACCTTCCCTTTTTGGTTTCTAAGTAATTTGTAAGACATTTCTTTAAAGTTTATGCAATTTAGTACTTGTCTTTATTAATCTTTCATTCTCTATCTCTTTAATCATGTTTAACTCTATTTCTTTCATAGGATTTGAGGGTTTAACCATGATTAGTGAGTAGTTTCATTAGGATCTAAGGATGGATTAGATCTAGGGTGTTTTAAGGGTTAATCTTGATGCCTAGGTTAGATCTTCTCATTTCCCTCCTTGTTTAGTGTTCTAAATGATAGTTTAGCCATGATCAAGCTAAAACTAGGCCTTAGGGAATTTCACACCCACAAGGTGTTTGATGAAATTCCCCAACCAACTAAACAAGGGATTTACATTCCTAGCTCATGGAAGTGATTGTCTAGGGTGTTTATTAGCAATTTAGAACTGTTTCATTATGCTTGTTAGCTTCCTTTTCACAAATAAAAGTTTGATCTTGATTAGGATGATTAATGAAGGGATTAGTGCCATGAAAGTTGATTAGTCTAGCTATTGAGTTCTAAGCTTAGGGATTATCATGTTATGTTATTGTTTGGCATCAAAGATTGATTCTTGGAACACCTTAGATTGATAACCCCATCCTTGGATTCGTTTTAGTCTTTTGATAATCTTTATTAGTAGTTAATTAGCTTTTATTTGGTTTGTTTGATCTCTTAGGTTGTTAGTTAAATTCCAAAACTTTATTGCTAGCTTAGATTAAGAAGTTGTATGCATTTCTAGTGTCTTAACCATTTCCATATGGATTGATCCTCAAGTATTACAATGACATGAGTAGTAGCTCGAGTAATTGTTAAGTCACACCAAGAATCCGCTTATCACATACCACACGCCCATCCACCCATACCAAACCCATCACCACTTTCAAGAAAGTCTTCACAAGCTTGTACTTGAATTTACTTATCTTTTTCACCTCAACTCGATTTAAACAAACTGGGGACAGTTTGATTTAAGTCTGGGGGGGTTTCTTATATTACTAACTATGCTTTGATTTGATGAGTCTTAAGCATACTTGCATCATTTATCGAGTCGTCTTATAGAGTCAAAACTTTTTCTTTTAGTCGGAAACTATGAACTTTGCTAGGTACAAGTCATTTCGAACAAGGAACCTTAATGACCATTCTCACGGGTTTAAAAGCAAGGTTTACTAAGTTGAACACTGCGAGTGGATCATTCCAACGGAGAAAGTTCTAATCTCTAGAGTACTCGAAGGATCTTGCGTTGACTCCGCACCTAATGAATAAAAACTTCTCGTCAAGGGGCTTGAGGTACTTCGAACTTTGCTCCTCTTTTAAACTCTAGCATGACTAAATAGATGCAATGCAACCTCTCCTTGATCTTCCCTTGTTATAGAAAAAAAATATATAGAAAGAAAAGCCTTAGTTTGAGGATGGCAACCCGAGTTCCTTAAAGGACATGACGGTTCGCAGACATCATGAAAACTTCAAAGAAGTGATCATTCCCAAGCTAAGAAGAAAAAAAAATAGAATAACAAAGTCGATAGAAAAAAATAAAATGATACCCTAGAAAAGTAGGGAGAAATCGACTAAGGGATGAGAAAATAGGAGAGTTGTGTCTGAAATGTCTTTGTCTAGATGTTTGGAAGAGAAGAGTATAATGTCTCGTCGACCAATACTCCCTCGATAGAGACCGCACGCCTAAATGAATAAAGGGGTCAACAAGAGAGAGCTCGAAATACTCAAAGGGACCATGAAGCGTATCCGAGAAGGATGAAAAGCTCAAGGTAACTAGACCCAACCGCCTTGAAGCTAGATTCCGAGTTACGTGGCTCAAACAGGTCGATTGCTAGACTTGATGAGTTCCCAAGTATTGGTGAGTTTCCACGTTTTCAAACCTCTTTTCCTTACTTAGATTTTTGTTTTGTTTGAGGACAAACAAATGTTTAAGTCTGGGATAGTTGATAACATGCATATTTTACCCATTTTTACGATCATAAGTGTATGCTTTAATAAGCATTTCATTAAGGTATTAATGTATATTTAGTGGTTTTCGAGTATTTGTGTGTCCAAGACTCTTTTCAGGAAATCTCAGGAAAAAAGATGCAAAACGGAGCAAAACGGACATTTTCGGAATATGAGCTACTTGACAAAAGTCTAGCATGAGACGGAGGTCTTCCCACCACGAGATCAAGATGAATTTTGGTGACAAGATAGCCTTATCAGCTGTCTTTCACCTCGAATTGATTTGAGTCAATCTCACGGTTGGATCTCAAGTTACGAAGGAAGCAAGAAGGCCTGTCACACACATCCTCAGAAGAAGGCTGGCCGCGCCAGGAAAGCTCAGAAGGCCAATGGCCGGCCCATGAGTCGTCGCTCGCGCGGCCACGACAAGTGACGTTCCCGAGCCCGTTTGCAAGCCCAAAACAAGCATGATGGCCACCGAATTCGGTGGAACCCTAAGTGACGCCTAAGAGGACCTAAAGACCTATAAATACACGTTGCCACTCTTATTTTTGCGGAGTTCGAAGACAGCCACTGAGACCACGACCTAGAAGAGGAGCCGCCGCCAAGGAGGAAGAGAAGAGGAGCGAAAGCCGTCTTCTCCACTCCCCAATCTCGTCGCCCTATTCGACACTCTCTTTCATCACTTTTCTGCACTTCTTTTGCATCGTTATTACTTTCTTTTCTTTTCAGACCTTTGTGATTTTTACCTATTGCAATGTGATAGGGCTCAGGTTTTACCCTAATAAAACTACTGCAAGTGCACAGCAAATGCAATAGTAGTATAAGGGGTATCGAAATCACAAGGGAAGTAGATGCTACACTAAGGTTTCTAAGTTCGAATTATGCTAGGTCAAATAATAAGAAAGTAAACTAAAGTAAGAAATAAACTAGTAATCACGAAATAGGTTCTTAAAATCAGGAGACTAAGGCGCTAGGTTCAGGGAAATTCTCAGGTGATCTAAATTGCAGGTCTAGACAGGATGTTAGGAATTATTAAGATCTGTTCTCGAACTCGAATCACTAATGTAAAATCAACCAACTCTCGCTGCGAAGATTATCTATGTCTAAACCCTAGAATTCCAAATCTCTTTGCAAATTCTAACAATTCAAACAAGCATTAAAGTTCAGGTTCAATTGTTCACAAAACCCTAAACCAAATCTCTTTGCGAATAGGTATTTTGCTCATCTAACATTAGTTCAGGCAATCAATAATACTCTCGCATCTATTAATTAACCTAAGATCAGATTCTAGGTCGCGAAGCTAGAATAAGCATTAAACACAAATCCAGATGAAGAACTCTAATGATTTTATCCTAACAATTTAATTCGACCTAACAATTCATTAATCACCTTTGAAAAACCCTAAACCTAACAAGCAAACTACTCAGACATGATCAATGAAACAGAAATCATTATTTGAATAGAAAGCATAAAAGAAATCAATAGAAGAAAATAAAGGAGTTCCAAATCAGCTCTAAAGGAGTCTGATTTTTCTCTCCAAAAACCCTAAACTTCTATGATTCTTAAAGTATGAGATTATGCCTAAACAATGGCTTTGACAACTATATTTATAGGCCTAGGTTCGCATCTTCAATTCCTTGGAAGATTAGGAAAAGTCTTGGAGATTTCCTTTTCTTCAAAAACTGGAAACTTCTCGCTTCTGGAAATTGGAAATCCTGGTGTCGATCGACACTCATCGTGTTTCTTCAATCCGACTTCATTCCACTAAGCTCCCAGTTTGAATCCAGATCTTTTCCTTGGTAAAATTTCGAACTCTAACAGTGGTATTGCCACAAAACTTTACAGATTCTTTGCCCTTCCTTAGTGTCTGAACAAGACATTCTTCATACAGCTCTCCTATTTTCTCTTCCCTTAGTCAACTGCTGCCCATTTTCAGGGTGTTCTAAGATCTTTTCATTGACTCTTCTTTTCTTTTGAAGTCTCGGGAAATAGTGCTACTCTCTACTTGTGTTCCTTGTCAGGAGACGGGTTCAAGAGCACTCACTAATATTGTTCCTTGTTAGGAGACAGGCTCATGAGGTTCTTTGCACTATTCCCAGACTTAGACTCTTTTTCTTTCTTTTTCTTTTCTCAAGGGAAGATCAAGGAGAGACTGCAATTGCCTATATGTTCAGACTGAAAGAGGAATCAAGTTCTGCGCATACCTAGTTCTTATAAGGAGATCTGAACTCGCCCTGTTAGATTGCAGCTTTCTACTTAGTAAGACCTGCAGCCAACTACTAAAGCAATGGTCCTTCAAGTGTCAACATTCTGTGGTTAGTTCCAAGAAAATTTGAAAGTTTCAACTGATTTTGACTCAATAAAACAAAATTTTTGACTGACTCAATTGACTCTCAAAACAAAACACAAAGTCAGTAATCGCCTCCCCCAGACTTAAACAACATTGTCCTCAGTGTTATCAAGCCCGAAGTTGGCTAAAAGAAAGATTAGAAACAACATAAAAGACTAGTTAGAAGACTTACCTTCGTCTGTGCGTGGTGTCGATCGACACGATAGTGGTGTCGATCGACACTGGTCAATGTCGAGTCCAATGTCTCCTTTTTTTAACTGACTAAAACTAAGACTTAGTAAAACCAAAACGAAATGTAAATAAAAACCGTACCTAACAGTGGGTTGCCTCCCACTCAGCTCTCGTTTTCAGTTATTAGCTTGACTGTGTCGGGGTTCAGACGTCTAGAGGATCAGAGGGTGGCATCGAATGCTTCCCAGACGAAGGTCTTCTCATCCATGGTGGTGTATAGGCAGTAGGTGCATGAAAGCGACCAAGGAATCGAGGAACAGCAGCATGGTGGGTCATATTTCTGGGTGGGATACTTCGTTTTCCTGCAGATCCATCAAAAGAAACACCAAGAATTCTACGAGAATCTCGTGACTTGCATAAGTGTGAAGCAGCTTTTGAACCTTTGAAGTTCTTATTGACAAGATCAGGAGGTTTGGAATTGATTCCAGGGAATGCGTACCTTTGCTTCCTTCGAGGTTTCTGGTCTATAGGATGTGGAGGCATCTGTTTGACCAAAGGAAATGGATTTGCAGCATTGGAAGAAGCTTCTGTCGTGATCTTCGGAGGGTGTCGATCGATGCTATTGGTGTCGATCGACACCAACTCTGCAGCTCGAATCTCTGCACTTTTTCTGCAATTCAGCTCTGCAATCCTTGCTTCCAGCACGAAAACGTCTTCTTCCATCAATTTGGCATTGATTAGACCTTCATCTTTGCCTAAAGTCCTGAAGACATGATTGTTTCCACTCCAATCTTCTAGCTTCACAACTTTCTCAAAATTTCCATCCAATGTCTCTTGAACAACCACCTTGTTCACTTGCTCTTTAGAATCCAGCTCTTCTCCATCGATCACAGCAATGCAAGAGATGTGTTTGGATGTTCCAGCAGTATGGATAGCATTGTAGAAGACTCCTTTGTCAACATTAGAGAAATATATTCTCTTATTCGGCACGTCTACAACTGCTCCCACTGTGGCCATGAATGGTTTTCCAAGAATAAAAGGCATGACAGAATTCTTGCTCACTTCTACCACCTGAAAATCAGTAGGTACTAGACAATTCCCCACTTTGACAAGCAAGTCTAGAATTGTACCATATGGGACTGTGGTGGAAGAGTTGGCAAACTCGAGGGTCATGTTTGGAGGTTGAATGTCAGCAATTCCTAACCTCTCTGCAATGTCCTTTGATATGAGGTTAACACTAGCACCAGAATCACAGATAGATTGTTGAAACTCAACTCCTCCAATGGAGCATGGAACTACAAACATCCCAGGATCTTCAATCTTAAGCAGCTGCTTCATTGGCGGTGGTGTACCCCTTGCTTTGTTGAAGAGTTCTNTAGTAAAGTCTTAGTCTTTACCCGATTTGAACTTGACTTATAACACCGATATGACCGTTATGTTCACTAACGCTCCCAAAATGGTTTGATACCCCATACGATGTACTACTTCGGTTGATAGCTGTTGGGACATTGCTAAAAAGGCTAAAAGTCCTATTTGTCAATTGGCGCCGTTGCCGATTTGGGAGATACTTTAGTCATTTCGGTATTAGGTCGTTATAAGGACATGTTTTTATTTTTCAGTCTTTTAACACTCTACTCGTACATCTCTGTGTTGAAACAGGTACATGAACCTACGTTCACACGGTACAACAAACCTTGTTCCCCCAATAGACGATATACACCTGCTCGAAAGATCAGCTAGACGAAATCGGGAACAAGCCGAAACAGTTAACCGTGTGACGATGGAAAACCAACAAGGTGCTCAAGGAGCTGCGGGCGCAGCTGGTGCACAAGGACCACAAGGTCCACAAGGCGTTCAAGGACAGCCTGGTGTTGCAGCTGCTCCACGATCTGTGAGGCAAATCGGTGCCGGAGATGACCCGATATCGACTGCAAGCCGACACGGTATCCAGGCACCACCAGTGCAGAACAACAACTTCGAGATCCAAAGTGGTCTCATCTCCATGGTGCAGAACAACCGATTCTTCGGTCTGCCCTTGGAAGACCCACTTGATAATCTTGACCAGTTCAACCGTGTGTGCGCCATGACCAAGATCAATGGAGTAAGTGAAGATGGATTCAAGCTGCGTCTGTTTCCCTTCTCACTGGGAGACAAAGCACACGCATGGGAAAAGACACTGCCACACGAATCCATTACCTCGTGGGCAGATTGCAAGAAAGCTTTCCTGACGAAGTTCTTCTCCACATCGAGGACAGCCCGATTGAGAAACGAAATAAGTGGTTTCACTCAAAAATCAAACGAGACTTTTGGTGAAGTTTGGGAGAGATTCAAGGGTTACACCACTCAGTGCCCTCACCATGGATTCAGCCAAGAATCACTCCTCAGTACACTATATCGGGGTGTCATTCCCAAGATTCGGATGTTGCTCGATACGGCGAGCAATGGAAATTTCCTAGCTAAAGACGTTGAAGACGGTCTTGAGTTAGTTGAAAACTTAGCTCAGAGTGACTCCTCTTACCACGAAGACTATGACAGATCCAACCGTGGTTCCAAAGAAGAAGTGGAAGGAAGCCGGAAGGTGATCAAAGAGCTCAATGAGAAACTTGACAAGTTACTACTTGTCCAAACTCAAAAGGAGGTCAATTTCGTGGAAGAACTCATTCAAGTCAAAGAAGGGGAGGACATTCAGTATGAAGATGTCAATTACATCAACGCTCAAGGAGGGTATAACAATTGGAGACCAAACAACAACCTTTCCTACCGGAGCACGAACGTCGCAAATCCTCAAGACCAGACCTACCCTCAGCAACAAGGAGCAGGAGTAAAACAATTTGTGACCTACACGAATCCACAAGGCTTTGTACCACGGTTCCAATACCAAAACGGCTATCCGCCACGACATCAAGCCGGTGCACTGATATGTCTACATTTTGCATCATTTTAGCATCCATTTAGTATAAGTTTCTCATCATTTAGGAGTCTAATGTAGCATCATTGTGTTGCATTGTATCATTTAGAGTCCTAGAGTGTTTTTGCATAGTCCTTGCATGTTTTGGTGCATTTGGAGTCTTGATCAGGTAACATGGAAGCTGTGGAGGCAACAATGGAGTTGGAGAGGAATGGCACAGCACTTGGAAGAGCAAGAAGTTGCCAAAAAGATGGAGGAGAAGAATTCTGAGGACGGTTCGACGAGGTGGTTCGGCGAAGCTGGCCGAAACTTTCCTCCAGGACGTCCGTTCGGCGAGACGGTTCGGCGAGTCACGCAGAAACTTCTCCAGACGCATGAAGACGAACCAAGACTTGAAGAACCGTTCGATGACACCGTTCGACGAAGCTCACCGAACCAAACGTCCAGGAGTTCGGTTCGACGTGTTGGTTCGGTGAAGCTCGTCGAACCACACCCAGACGAATCCTTTTTGTCTACTTTATGGGTCCCTCCTATAAATACTCTTTAGACCTAAATTTTTATCCCAACTTTTATTCTCTTGTTCTTAGCTTAAAGTTTTAGCCACTTTGGGCAAATACTTTGTTTAAGTTTGAATCTTTGAATTTAATGCAATATCTCTTTTAGATTTGTTGTTTAATCTTTCTCTAATTATTTTTAACCTTTCCCTAATCTTTGATTTGATGGGTTTAAGTATGATTAGTGAGTAGTTCTCTAGGAACTTGGGGATGGGTTAGATTTAGGGATTTCTAATGGTTCAATCTTACAATCTAGGATAGATTCTTTCATTTCTCTTCTTATTAAGTAGTTCCTAATGCCAAATAGCTAATCTTTGCTATTTTGGATCATAGGCATTTCATCCACCCACCAAGTGTTTGATGAAATGCTTGAACCAACTTAATAAGAGATTTACATTTCTAGCCTAAGACATTAGTTGTCTAGAGTGTTTATCATACCATTTAGACTTGAAATTAATGCTTGTTGATTATCTTAATGCTAAAACATCATTAGTTCATTAGG
>JAHZTW010000006.1:23893932-23916442 GCA_020283515.1 Alliaria petiolata
ACAACAACAAGGAAACCCAAATGCTCAAGCTGGCTTTGACTTGGAGGGAACTCTGAAGCAACTTCTACAAGGTCAAACACATATCCAGGCGGATATGCACAAACGTTTTGCTGAAGTACATAACAAGATTGATGGTGTCCACACGGAACTATCCGGGAAGATTGAAGACTTGACCGCTCGTGTCAAGACACTTGAAAACAACTAAGGCATTGCATCTACAAGCCAAGCAAGCAACCTTCCTGGAAAATCCGTTACGAATCCAAAGGAGTATTGACAAATGATCACCACTTTCGACGAGGCAAAACGGGATCTTCCCGATATCACTTCTCCAAAACGGGCTCAAGTCGATGCGGACATCGACATCCTAAGAAGGGGAGGGAGTTCTAAAAATTTGGCGACCCCTGAAGAGAAAGCACCATTCCTGCGAGTTTACAAACCGCCAATGACATATCCCCAGAAGCATAAGAAGCGTCTCATAGAGGAACAAGAAGCCGAATTAATTGAAACATTGAGGAAAGTTGAAGATCTCTTCAACAATACTGACGAGACCAAGCCTATTCCAGACTTCCTAGTGGCTTTGAAAGAAAAGCTCTACGCTGATGCAATGGAAACAATAGGAAGGAATGCAGTAGCTCGTGAAGAGAAACCTAAGGAAGAAACCTTAGTAGTGAAGAAGCTCGAAGATCCAGGATCGTTCACTCTGCCGTGCACACTCGGAGGAATCACCTTTGATAACTGTCTGTGTGACCTCGGGGCAAGCATCAACGTGATGAGCCGAGCCACGGCTGAGCGTCTCGGCTACTACACTTATACCGACTGCAAGAAGCCGTTATCACTGGCTGACGGAAGTGAAAGGAAAACTGTTGGGAAGCTGCTGGACCTACCCCTCATGATTGGGAATGTGCTACTGCCAAACGACTTCCTGGTGATAGAGATGAACTAAGATGTCAAGGAAACTCTCCTGTTGGGAAGACCTTTCCTAGCCTCTGCCGGTTGCATGTTTGATTGCAAAAGCGGCAAGGTAGAGCTGAGACTAACTGGAAGCTTGGTAATGCACTTTGACACCAAAGGGAAAAAATTCAACGAGAAGGAACATGCATATTCCCTTGACCTCAAGAAGACAATTGAGAAGACCAAAGATCCATTTATGGCCCACTTTTCCGGATAAGGCATGAATGGTTGGTTGGGGTTAACCGACAACTATTCTCCAAACCAAGAAACCCTAGTCAAACCCTTCTCTTCCCCATATCTCCTCTTTATAAATACCCTCTCCTCTCGTTTTCATTCCCCATCACTCTCAAAACCAGAAAATTATCTAGAGCTTTTAAATTCGCGATTTAATTTCGGGCATCCTTCCAAAGGTTTTTCTGCAAATATCGTGCTAAGGTAAAAATTTGCTTTAGAACGATATGATTAAGTATTATCTAGGATAGTTCGAATTTGCTGCATTAGGGATTTGAGAATTGATGGAGGAATATTTGGTAGATAGTTTTTGCGTAAAACTTAGGGTTTTTTGTAGGATTTTCCAGAATTTTGACATTTCCATTTTTGAAGAATAGCTTCACGGCTGAATTCTTTTGAAATGCTAAGATTCGAGAGATCCCCTTTTTCCACCTTTTGTTTAATGCATGCTTATCTAAAATCTGAATCTGTGAGATACAATTTCTCGTCTCCTCGATTTAAGATTTTTCCCGATCTAGTGATTACTCAAATATGTTGGCTTGGGTCTCTTTAGTCATGAATAGAGTTACCCTAAGTATAAGCATATATGCGAGATGATCTTTGCTCTTTGTGTTTTTCCTTGTACTTACACACTTCCGAGTGTTTTTGATTGATAGGTACAATGGTAGGAGCAACAAGAAGCGGAGCTATTCTTGGGAGATCAAGGGAATACCAAACGGAAAAGAGAGAAGGAAAGAGACCAGTTGGAGAATCCAGCCGAGCGGCGATTGTACGTTCACCCACGCGTGCATCGGGAAGAAGAAGTACGGGATCCCGACATACACTGGCTGAAATGCGTGCAGCATTCAGGCGAATGGAGTTCAAGGCCACGCGCTATCCCCACGAGGAGACAATGGCCGAGCTGGGCATCTACGAGGACTGCCAGATCCTCTTCAACACAATGGGCCTGAAGAAATTCATGGAAAACGCTTATGCGTCCCATGACGAAGCGACCTTCCAGTTTCTTGCAACACTGGAAGTAACGTTCTACGCATTCAGAGAGATTACTCAGGAGGAAGTTGGAGATGGGCACATTCGCTTCAAGTATGGAAACGATACTCACCGAATGACATTTCGGGAGCTGGAGTCGATATTCGGGTTCAGCCAAGGCGATATGCACGAAATGTCCCTGAATATAGAAAGGGAAGAGCTGGAAGCACTATGGGGACACATTGGGGTAGGCACTTACAGCCCCGGGGTAAACAAGAGCACCAGGATAAGGCACCCAGCCTTGAGATACGTGCAAAGAGCCATTGCACATACGTTCTTCGCAAGAAAGGAATGTGGAGCTGTCCTAACTAAGGAGTTGGAGATAATGGATGACTGTCTGGTGGAGATAATCCAGGAGACCCAAAAGGGGAGAGAGCTGAAAGGAAGCAGACGGAGCACCGGCTTGATCACGATATTACTCAAGGAGCTTCTCCACTACAAGTCGTGGATGATATCCACACCAAGCGACAGGCCTCAGATAGGCTGTGGAGGAGTTGTATCTGCTATCTTGAAAGGGGCTGTCATTGATCTCGAGGAGCCAACTCACGGAATCCGGTGGATAGACATTGCATATCTAAAAAAGTGCCAGTTTCTCGGGAAGCCATATCGGCATGGGAACCGATATCAATTCACCCGAGCATCAGGACAAGCTGCAGTACTGTTCCTGCCAAACCCGTGGTTGACCACGATAAGGGAGCCAAGGAATTTGGATTTCGACCCGCAGGACGAGCATCTTTTCCCCTATGGAGCTGACTACTATGGGGATTACGAGGAGGAATATCGGGAGGAAGCCGATATAATTGCTCCAGAGGAAGAAGGAGGTGAGGACGACTACGAAGACCCTACGGACGAGTATGGTTTCCCTCTCTACGGGGGGGATCGTTACCATTTCGACCCAATCACGAGCGCGACTCATCGAACCCTCAAGACGGCTCACGACCGGATCAACGTACTCCAGCGGTACTGCAAGTGGCAAGACCGCTCGATCAGGAAGCTAGTCTCCACGGGTGAAGGGGATTAAGGGCCACGTGAAGGATCTGAAGGGCCAGATCAAGTCGTTTACCTCGAAGCTGAAGGGCTCGACACCATCGCCACGGCTTGAAGCCGATATGTCATCCGGAGAACAAGGAGGAGAAGAAGAAGAAGAGTCTGACGAAGCAGACAGTCGAATGCTTCAAAAAAGGCATTCCTTCTCATTCGAATTAAGGGAGCGCGAACTGAATGATCCAGGAAGGCATTCCTGCCAAGAAGATAGCATATCGCTGAAGAGACGTGCGAGCCAGTCCCCGATACCAGAATCAGACAACCCTTCCTTCTCCACCAGTGAGGACACCACGTCCTCACATCACACTGAGCAGTAAGGTACCACTCCAAACTCTTGTACATAAGCATTTCTCTTTATTATTTTATTTTTGCTCGAGTTTTTGCATTATCATAGGACCATATTCTTCCTCTCTTCTATCACACAGGGACTGTGTGATTTATGTTTGGGGGAGTATGTAGTACTTGCATTCATAATATTTGCATAGAAAAATACAAAAAAATTGAAATTTTTTGAAAAACTGTTCCACAAAAAGAACTCATGTAGTTGCATTTCCATGTTAGGATTGAGTCTAGATGCATTCATTTAGGATTCACAAGCATTTGCATAAGATGTTAAGTATAACGAATCCTTGTAAATAGCCATTTTTAAGTCATGAATTCAATGCCTTAGTTCTTGTTTGTCTGATGCATTTTGAATTAGACTGAGCTTAAGGCAGCACCACATTTGGAATTTGTCCTGTGAAATTCAGTTTTGACTTGATGCATTGCGACTTGAACCATTTCCCTAATAAACTTGAACCGTTAATTTGAAAATCTAATTATCTCGTTCATATTTGTCAATTAGCTCATAGATTTCACTTGGACTTTTTTTTCCCTTTTTACCACGCTCTTGCTAGTCCAAGTACCAGACCGCACCCTAAACCAAAACCATTGTTTTTAAACCAATAAACACCTTTGTGAGAGCATGTGAGGCCTTTGCACCATTTTCGAATCTTCTTAGGCAAAAAGTGTTGGGTTTAGATCGACAAGGTTGGATTTCCATGTAGACGTTGGCTCACATCTCGGGTCAACACTAGGTTAAGTGGTTTGGTTACTGAAACGGTTTAACACCGAAATCGGAGGCCGATATTGCTGGGTAGACTAGGAAAAAGGGAGGGGAATTCCAATTTGATCATGCATTGACAGAAGGGAAAGAAAGGAAACCAAGGAGTCAGACGGGGACACGAATAAAGGAGATGGCAGCACCAAAAAGGCTTGGAAACAAAGAAGAAAAAGGCGATTCCAAAAGAAAGCGAAAGAAGGCCAATCAACAAAGTCTAAATCCGGCCAGCAACACCAAAGGTGAAACGCAAGGAACGCAACAAAGAAGCCAGAAAGCTGAAACCGATCTCCAACAAAGAAGAAGTCCCCAGAAATGACCAGGAAAGGCAATATCGAAGAGTAATATCGGGTATAAGGCGAAATGCCAAAACAAAGGGTAGCTTAGGAGGGAGCAGTTTAGATTAGGGTAGGAAACGAAATAGATGTTCTGGGTAGATGGAAGTCTAGCCTTGTATGCATCCATTGGTTTTTACCCTTAGCATTTTGCATTAAGAAGGTTCCTTTCATGAGTGATCCCACTTAAACACTTAACCCGATCGCGCTACGAGTTCATATTTAGCTCGTTACCTTACCCTGAACCAAGTGAGTTGTTTGACAGGCATGAATGAGATCCACGTTTTAAATTTCATAATGAATGTGAAAGGGAATTGGGAATTTGAATGTGCATCTAAGTTAGGATTGATTTCGCTTGATTATTGTGATGAATGTGGCTAAGGCTTTCTGGATAGGTAGAATTCGACTTGCATCCTAGAAACCTGAACTCATACATTGAGTTGATTTCCTTTAAATGGCGTTTTGGATTCGAACTTACATCTTTTATTTTAAAACCTCACCCCTCCGGCTGGCTTTTGCTAGAGGACAAGCAAAAAGGCAAGTTTGGGGGTGTTGATATCTCTGTAATTTGCATGATTTTAGTACATGTTTCATGATAGTTAGGACTTCATTCTTGCACTTTAGTGATAGCTTGCATCACATTTTCACCCATGTTAGGATTAGATGCATTAGGTTAGGTTTCTGCATAGTCTTGCATGTTTGGAGTGTGTTCTCAGGTGCTTAGGATGATCCGAAGAAGAGACCAAGGAGGGAGGTCACAAATGGAGAATGAGCCGGTAATATCGAGCATGGATCACGACACGAGGTCGATTTAGACGAGTAGTAGCGGCTTAGTCCCGAAAGGAGAACCTCGGTGTGAAGATCCAGCAAGAAGATGCCCAAAGGACGGATATCGGAACAAGGCAACGGGAAGTGCCCGATTCAAGTACCAAGGAAGGGAAGCCTTCACGACATGACCCCGAAATCCTTACCCGATATGGAGCCTGCCCGAAGAATCAGAAGAGTTAGCGTTTCGGCTCGTCCATAACGACGTGAGCCCGAAACGCTAAAAGCCAAAAAAGTACCATTTCGGGAAAGTGGTCCCAACGTTTATGTTTTTCCCTTTTTGTGTATAAATACCTACTCCCTCACTCTTATCTCTTCATCACGTTTTCTACTTTTATTTTCTGTCTTCTCTTTCAAGAACCGAAACTCTGTATTTTTCCACCATTGAAGCTTGTTTAAAGCTTTGATTTTTATGCAATCTTGAAGTTTTTAGTCTTATAGCTTAAGTGTTATTTTCTTAAAGCTTCTTCCTTTTCTTGTCTTTGATTATCTCACGGCTTATGAGTTACTCTCTCATCCTTATGGATCTTGAGGTTTCTCAAATGGCTTGTGAGTAGTCTTTTTAGGACCTTGATGGGTTAAAAGGACCAAGGGACTCTCGGATTTATATTTCTTGCTTAGCTAAAACATAAAGTTAGATTCTTTCTTGTTTATCATTCCCAAAGCTTAGTCTAGTTTGGCCATCTAGGCTAAAGTCCTTAGGCGGCTTGACACGAACATCACGTGCTTGCTTAGCCGGATCTATGAACAAGAGTTTGATCTCTTAGGCTAAGACTAACCATCTGTCTAAGAATCTTACGGTTCAATAGGGACGTTGTAGATGCTTGTTTCTTCTATTGTACCGCTATGCGAGAGCTAGTCTATGGTGATAGAGATTCAAAGAGTTTAGACCCAAACATCATGGGCTAAACGATTTGAGGATCCCTTTACCTAAGAATCACCATCAAAAGACCAAGTCTTGATGTGATCCAAAAGCTTTAGCTTGATAAGCCGAACCGAGAGTTACCTAGTTCATGATACTCATCAAGATCCTTCCTTTATCTTGAAAGTTTATCTTTTTACCGTTTAAATATCTATTTCTTGCTTAGCGTCTTTAAAGTTTTCTTATTTATGGTCTTGAGTGACACAAGATCAATCCTTTAGTAGTTTTTAGTAGTAAAGTCTTAGTCTTTACCCGATTTGAACTTGACTTATAACACCGATATGACCGTTATGTTCACTAACGCTCCCAAAATGGTTTGATACCCCATACGCTGCACTACTTCGGTTGATAGCTGTTGGGACATTGCTAAAAAGGTTAAAAGTCCTATTTGTCACCGTATCGTCGAACCAAACCCCTGGAGAAGTGGTTCGAGCTGTTCGTCGATCCGTGTTGTCGAACCGAACTAAAATCGATATAACGTTCTAACCACGGGTCGGAATGACTTTATTCCAACGGCAATAGAAAGCACTCTGGATCCTCTACAATTCTTAAGAAGGCTTCGGAGTCTGAATCTAAGTGCAAGGCCTTCGTCCGGACCCATACATTTCGTACTTCCAAATGCTCGATATGCTTCTAAAAAGACTTCTGCTTCTCATTTGCCTGCTTCTATTGCTCCTCTTGGCTATCCATGAAACTCCATATGGTCCTCCAAGCCTCCAGAACACCTAATAAGGACTCAATATGTACAAATATGCAACAACCTAAGCTAACACTCACTAAACTCTAATATGTATGCAAATGGGAATAAAAGTGGCTAAATGAGTGCAAAAGAACATGCAAAGCTATCTAAAATGAATGCTAAAATATGCTAATTTATGAGTATATCAACTCCCCCAAACTTGCCTTTTTTCTTGTCCTCAAGCAAACACAGACAAATCCGAGAGAGAGGTTTAAAAATGGGGGTTAAATTCCAAAAGTGTTTTTCAAATAAATCAAATCAATGGTCCTTGTTTTCAGTCAGAGGATGCAGTATCCAAACACTACTCCAAAGAACTTAGCCATACTTATCACATATTGAATTTCAAATCAAGACTTGTCTATTCCAAACAATCCAAGAATCCTAACCTTTAACATTCATTAAAGCTCAAACCGTGAATCACACTTATGCATTTAAAACCGAATACATTTAGCTAGGGACAAGGTTATGAGATAAAAATGATCTCATTCATGTGGGTACTCCAAGCTATGGTTTATCTCAAAAAGGATTGAACTTATGCATAATGCTAAAGGTAAAAGGCAATGTATGCATACATGACTAGACTCTCATCTACCCATATAGACTAACAATGATCCTAATTCTCCTCTCATTCATTTTTTTGTTCACTCACCCTCTTGAGAACTTCATCAATCACATTCACTTTAGGAAAACTTCTTTAACCTTACTTATAGCTAGTGGTATGGCCATTCAAATATTAGCTCTTTTCTTTTACTTTGATAGCTCTCTTCTCATATATTTTTTTTTCTTTCTCTTATGCACTTGGCCATTTTGACTCTTTTCTTAGATATATATTTTTTTCTAGAGAGCTATCTCCTTTTCTTTTCAACTTGAGCTTTTAATCAAGACAATTCAAGACCAACCACTTAAAATTATGTATCCCTTTCTACTCAAAATCCAAACATCAACTTCTTCTCAAACCCGAAACAAGGTAAGCATATTCTACAACACCCGTGAATTCCCACCCCAAATCCAGCCTAAAACTAGCTTCAATATGCAAATCTAGCATCAATATGAGAGCCTAGACATGTCGCCCTAAACCTAACACTTTATGCCAAGTTCAATCAAAAATAAGGCCTCACAATTTGCAATCACACAAGAATTTTGGCTTGAAAGGAGGGTAAGGGTTAAGGAGTGGTGTTCTATTTAGGCTTACAAGAGAGTGGTGAAGGGAATAAGAAAGCCTAAATATGTTTTTGTAATCCATGTATTCTTTTTCAAATGCACAAGTATGATAATTCAAAATCCATGTTAAGGTTTCACTTGATAGGAAAGGATTCAATTCATGCTTTTTTCAACTTTAAGCCAAGAAAATTAAAACAAATGATCCAAGTATGGTTAGAACTTAACTTCAAGTTTGCACAAGCATCAAAGGACTACTAACTAGGGCCTTGAACCAATTCATGAGCTTAAAACACTTTACAAGGAAAATTGCCCCCTATGCACGTGAATGATGCAACCTACATGATAAAAAATCTAGACTCAATCCTACAAAATTTACAAATGCAAATGCAAGATACATGAATTTTTTTTTTTTTCGAAATTTTCAAAACTTTTCTGATTTTTATATGCAAATGTATATGCATGATGACTCAAATATGCTTAAAGGAAAAATAAAAACACAAAACACAAGATTAAATCTCTCATCCTCTCCCCTAAACTTAAATTACACAGTCCCTTGTGTAATAGAAGTTCAAGAGATACCAAAATCAACAAAAGCAAAATAAAAACAAAATGGTATATACAATGAAATAGAAAGAGGACCATACCTTGGCCCTAGCCTTTGTCCTTAGGAAGTTGAAGAGGAGGAGTAGTGGGACTCCTTGTTGAGGGGGTGATGGTGAGATGAGTTGCATGGGATGGATCCAAGCTTGTGCCATGTGTGAGATTAAGCTTGAGAACCTTGGAGAGTAGCTCTTCAAGCCTTTCCTTGTCATTCTCCTTCATTGTGGAATGACAAATGGCTTTGACACTTGCAAAGGGTTTAGGAATACCCTTGCACTTCACAGTGTACTCAATGGCTCCATCTATGAGTCTAAAAGGGTGTAGACTCATAGTGTGGGAGGATGGAGCAAGAGTGGGATGGTTGTATTGGTTTGGCTTCTTCTTGGCCATATTGCCTTTACCTATCTTTTGCCCCTTTCTATTCTCATTTTCAACTTCCAATGTGGTAGAGAAAAGAGTTTCCAAGCAAACTCCATCCAATGCTAAAGCTTCTTCAACATTACCATAACCCAAAGCATTCTCTTCATGAGATTCTTTCTCCTTCTTACATGCTTTTTGGGGTGAAGCTAAATCCTTTGTCTCACAATTACTCACATCCTTCTTAGTCTCCAATGAGGGAAAGAAGAAATAGCTTAGGCATTTTTCATTGAGAGCATATGCATCCCCTTTATTCTTCTCAAAAACACTCTTCTCTTCATGAACCCATTGGTTTGAAGGTAGATTATAGCTTAGAGCTTTGCCCACGTCTCTAACCTCCTCTACTTGCTTTTGGTCTCCAATTCTTCCATTAAAAACATTGGGTGTCCTTTCCTCATCAACCTCAACATCAACAATTGGTGAAATGACATGGCTTGAATCTTTTGGGTTCTTGGATGGCAAAGAGAGTTGAACCAATTTGGACTCTATGGTTTCCAAATGTGAGGTTGATTGTTCAAGCTTAAGGGTTAACTCATGTTGCAAACCCTCAATCTTGTCATCCATTGCTCTCATCATCTTGACAAACCTAATATCATTCATTTGTTGACCTTCTAGGATTTGATGGAAAACCTTTCTTTGTTCCTCATCTTGGTTAGAGATTTGAGAAATCTCATGGTTCTCTTGGTAGCCTTGTTGATTTCATTGAACACCATGGTTAGACCATTGATTGAGAAGCTTACTCCCTTGGTTGAAGTTCCCATTGTTGAACACAAAATTTGCTTCCTCTTGGTGCTTCTCATGAAACAAACTAACTCCTCTTTGTTGCACACTTAAGAGCTTTTCCATTCTATCCACTTTATCTTGCAAGTCTTTCCATGTGGAGTCTTCACATGATCTCTTTATAGGTGTTGTATCATGCCCTTCACAGTAGCTTTCACTAGACTTGGCCGAGTTCTCAACAAGTAGGTCTCCTTTCTTCTATTGTGAGGTTTGCAAAACGCCCTTTGCTAGCCACATCCAATGTCCATTTGTGATCCTTAGCAACACCCAAATAAAAAATGCTAAGGATTGCTTCTTTCTTGAACCCATGATGTGGACAATCCCGAGTGTATCCTCTAAGTCTCTCCCATGCTTCATGAAAGGTCTCATGTATGCCTTGCTTGAAACTCAAGATGTTCCTCCTCATTTGGACTGTTTTTTTAGTGGGATAGTACCTTTGAAGGAAGACTCTTTGGCAATCATCCCAAGATTTGATCAAACGAGATGGTAGAGCTCTCTCCCATTGGTGTGCCTTTTCTCCAAGTGAGAAAGGAAATAGAATGAGCTTGATGCATTCTTTGGGCACACCTTCAATGCTAAACAAGTTGCACAACCTTTCAAAGGACTCCACATGATCATAAGGATTTTCCATTCCATTTCCAAAGAACTTAGATCATTGAATTAACCTCACAAGACTTGGCTTGATCTCATAGGTCGTGGCTTCTATTGGAGGAGGATGGATTCCAAATCTCAACTCATGATAATGAGGAGCATCAAAGCTACCAATTGTTGGCTTGTTCTTTTGAGCTTGGGGAGAGGTAGGTACACGTTCTTGAGGTTGTGGAGTTGGGAGAATGCTTCTTTGGTTGTTCTTCTCCAACACCTCAAGTGATCTTGTCTTTCCATGTCTCTTCTCTTTTGTTTGGTACCTTTGAAAGCATAAGAGAATCAAGGAACATAAGTTAGTACCAAAATATAAGAAAAAATTCATCATCTTGAAAAGAGATGAGAAAACAAGGTAAAATAAAAGCTTAGTCTCAAATAGATTCAAAATCCTAATGGTTAATGCTAAACCCCAATGGCAACGGCGCCAAATTGATAGTAGGATTTTTCCTCTTTCAATTAAACTCTACTACTCATGTCATTGTAGTATTTGAGATGTCAATCCAAAAGGGTTAAGATTAACAACACTAGGAATACATGAAACTATTTAATCTAAGCCAAATTCAATATTGAAGGAGACAAGGGACTAATAAAAGCAAACTACAAGGTAAAAGGGATACTACAAGACTAATTATATGACCTTAAACCTTAATTATCACTAATCAAGCACTAATCACGCGATTAACTACTAATCAAGTTTACCAAATCACTAAAAACGAAACTTAGGGTTGGAATCATTGATTTGGGCATCTAAATGGACAACCTTGCAATCATTTAAGCAACTAATCAAACCATCTCTATGCCTAGAACACTTAATAAAGACTAATCCATGATGTGTGGTAATAATCCCTTTACTAATCACCCTAATGAACTAATGATGTGTTAGCATTAAAATGATTAGCAAGCATTAATCACAAGTCTAAATAGCATGATAAACACCCTAGGCAACTAATGTTTTAGGCTAGGAATGTAAATCTCTTAGAAAGTTGGTTCAAGCATTTCATCAAACACTTGGTGGGTGTATGAAATCCTTATGATCCAAAATAGCAAAGATTAGCTATTTGGCATTAGGAACTACTTAATAAGAAGAGAGATGAAAGAGTCTATCCTATATTCCAAAATTGAACCATTAGAAAACCCTAAATCTAACCCATCCCCAAGTTCCTAAGGAACTACTCACTAATCATCTTCAAGCCCATCAAATCAAAGATAAGTGATAAGCTAAACATGATTAGAGAAAGATAAGAAGAAATCTAAGAGTCAAATTGCATTAAACTTAAAAGAAATCTTCGAAATCTCCTCAAAACCAAAAAGGGTCGATTTTTGGTGTTTAAGCCCAAGAGAAGATACATAAAAATTAGGTTTTTAAGTATTTATAGGGAAGGAGGTCAAACCGGGTCAACCCGGAACAAACCGGGTTTTTACCCGGGGTAGCAGTCTTGCGAAAATCGCCATATCTCACTAACCACAGCTCATAATGACATGAAACCACCTCCAAATGAAAGATGATTCAATTACCTACAACTTTCATGAAGAGTTCGAAGGCTGAATCGGAACGCAAAGTCTTCGTCTGATCCGATTTGTACCCGGAAAAAGTCTTCTTGGTTTGGATCGACGAGCTCGTCGAACCAAGTCGTCGAACTGAACCCCTGGTGCTGTGGTTCGAGCTGCTCGTCGATCCGTGTCGTCGAACCGAACCCCTGGAGAAGTGGTTCGAGCTGTTCGTCGATCCGTGTCGTCGAACCGAACTAAAATCGATATAACGTTCTAACCACGGGTCCGAATGACTTGATTCCAACGGCATTAGAAAGCACTCTGGATCCTCTATAATTCTTAAGAAGGCTTCAGAGTCTGAATCTAAGTGCAAGGCCTTCGTCCGGACCCATACATTTTGCACCTCCAAATGCTCGATATGCTTCTAAAAAGACTTCTGCTTCTCATTTGGCTGCTTCTATTGCTCCTCTTGGCTATCCATGAAACTCCATATGGTCCCCTAAGCCTCCAAAACACCTAATAAGGACTCAATATGTACAAATATGCAACAACCTAAGCTAACACTCACTAAACTCTAATATGTATGCAAATAGGAATAATAGTGGCTAAATGAGTGCAAAAGAACATGCAAAGCTATCTAAAATGAATGCTAAAATATGCTAATTTATGAGTATATCAGGCCGCCTCACCTTTCAAGCCAGTCCGAACTTAGTGCGAGCCGCCCCCGTTGCCAGACGCAGAGGTGCCTCTTCCCGAGCTGTAACTTCAGCAGCAGAAGACGCACCAGCTGAGGATCACCCACGAGTTTCTAGGCACAGCAGAGCGTCCGCCACCTTGGAGCCTATTGGTCCTCATCACCTTCCAGTTGCTCATGAGATTCCCATGGAGCAGGATGCTTTTCAGTGATACGTGGTACAGAGCTTTCAGGCCATTTGGAACGCCATCGCAGTTGTATCCAACTGTGGCTGCATCCGTCCTTCCACACCACCACATTCTGATGATGATGAGTGATTGCTCCATTCCTGATTTAGTACTTTGAGACAGTTTTTCTTTTTCTCTTGAGTCAGCTTTTGTTTCCATTTGCTTCAGTACTTTTTTTCATAACTTGTTGCACTCATTGGATTATTGGATTATCTTGTGCTTTTAACCGCTTGTTTGTGTTTTTCTAACAGCTTGGATGACTCTAACAACAATCTGACTTAACAACATTCATGTTCGAGTGGTGGAACTCTGTTTACGGACAGAGTGTCGATGGACACCACCTAGTGTCGATCGACACCACGCGCAAGATCAGGTAATCCGATTTTCTTTTTGTGCTATAACAGTTTCACACTAATTTTTTCTATCCAAACTCATTCTTAATAACACTGGGGACAGTGTTGTTCAAGTATGCGGGAGGTAGTTGCTAACATTGTGTTTTGTTTTGAGAGTCAATTGACTCAGTCAAAAATTTGTTTAATTGAGTCAAAATCAGCTGAAACTTTTAGTTTTCTTGGAACTAACCACAGAATGTTGATACTTGAAGAACCATTGCTATAATAGTTGATTGCAGGTCTTACTAAGTAGAAAAATGCAAGTGGAATCAATCTAACAGGGCGAGTTCAGATCCCCTTATAAGAACTAGGTATGTGCAAGACTTGATTCCTCTTTCATTAAGAACAGATAGGCAATTGCAGTCTCTCCTTGATGTTCCCTTGAGAAAAGAAATGAAAATAAAAAGAGTCTAAGTCAGGCAATAGTGCAAAAAACCTCATGAGCCTGTCTCCTCACAAGCAACAATATTAGTGAGTGCTCTTGAACCCGTCTCCTCACAAGAAACATAAGTAAAGAGTAGCACTATTTCCCGAGACTTCAAAAGAAAAAGAAGAGTCAATGAAAAGATCTTAGAACACCCTGAAAATGGACAGCAGTTGACTAAGGGAAGAGAAAATGGGAGAGCTGTATGAAGAATGTCTTGTTCAGGCACTAAGGAAGGGAAAGAATCTGCAAAGTTCTTTGGCCATACCACTGTTAGAGTTCGAAATTTTACCAAGGAAAGGATCAGGATTCAAACTGGGAGATTGTTAAGCTTGTGATAAGTACACTAAAACATTACCTAAGGTTGGCTCTATAGCATGTGGATTCAAGAAGTGTTAACCATTGTGACGTTCCGAAGGATACTTGAAAGTTTCTGTTTTCAAACCTCTACTTCATTCTGAGTTTCTGTTTTGCTTGAAGGCAAGCAAAAGCTAAGTCTGGGGGGAGTTGATATATCATGGTTTTTATCCGTTTTTGGACCATGATATAAGTGTTTTTATAGAGTATTTTATTAGTTTTAGAGTCCTATTAGAGTCTTTACAGGATGGAGAGCATTTGGAGCTTAATGGGAGATTCTGGAACTTATTGAAGCATTTTGGAGAAGCAGCCAAAGTGATGAAGTCGGAATGGAATTATACGCAAGGTGTCGATCGACACCATCACATTGTGTCGATCGACACCAATGAAGACCGCCCAAGCACTCGGATTTCCATCAGAAAAGGAAAATTGTCCCAAGTTTGAAGAAATTACAAGTCTGCCCCTGACGAAAATCTTCCTCTATAAATAGTTTTCAGGCATTGTTTAGCCATTCACCTTATCATTATTTTCTGTTTTGGAGACTTAGAGAGAGATTGATCCTGAGTTTTTTCGGGAGACAATTCTAACTCATCTGAGCCAGATTTCGAACCCCTGTATCATTCTCTATTCTTATTTTATGCAATTTACTTCAGTCATGATTTGTGTTTTCATATCTATGTCTGAGTAGTTTGCTAGTTAGGTTAGGGTGATTTAGGGTTTGTGATGAGTTTGTAGAATCATTAGAACTTTTAGGGAAATCAATATGATCTTCACCTTGATTTGTGCTTATCTTGATATTCTGAATTGATCACTTAGAAATCAAACCTTAGGTTATTTAATAGATGCGAGAGCATTATTAATAAACTTGATCTAATCATAGGTGAGCAAAATATCTATTCGCAAAGAGATTTGGTTTAGGTATTTTGTGAACAAAATCGAACCTGTTCTAATTGCTTGCCTTGGTTGTTTAAATTCGCAAAGAGATTTTGGATATAGGAATTTATGCATAGATAACTTCTGCAACGAGAGTTGATTGGTTTTAACTTAGTGATTCGAGTTCTAGACGATTCTTAATAAACCCCTAATAAACTTAGATTCTGCATTCTTTGATTCAACCTGATAATTATCCTTGCCTAGCGCCTTAGTCTCCTAAACTTAAATCCACATTGATCGGATTTACTTACTCGTTTAATTGCTTAGTTTTAATTTCATACAATTCGACCTAGCATAATCTGAATTTAGAAACCTTAGTGTAGCATCTACTTCTCTTGGGATTTCGATACCCCTTATACTACGATTGTATCTGCTGTGCACTTGCAGTAGTGTTATTTGGGTAAAACCTGAGCCCTATCAAGTTTTTGACGCCGTTGCCGGAGAAGTAATAGTTGCCTACGGAATCTAGTACTAGGGTTTTGACTAGGTTTTATTTTTTATTTTTGGTTACTAATTTAGTTTCTTATCTTTGGTTTCAGGTGCATGCCCAGTACTAGAAGCAACATGGAGAAGGAACTTGTCGCACTGAACCAGGAGCTCGGCCGTTTGGAACGTACGAACCGTCGATCTGCACGAGTGTCGATCAACACCCCTACTAGCATCGATCGACACCCTGCACAGACGATAATGGCTGAGGATGTGGTTGTGGTACGCGACGCAGAAGACAACCTATTCGACCTACAAAATTGAAGGAACGCACAAGGACAAAGACTTGATGATAATGGAGCTGTTATCATTGAGCAAACCAATACAAGCCGCCCTTGCAGAAGCTGGACGTGGGAGAACACTTGGCGAGTACAACCGCCCAGACCAGTTCTATGCTAATAGAGCTGCGATTCGTCCTCCAGCATTTCAGAGGAACGACTTCGACCTGAAGCCTGCCTACTTCACGCTGGTGGCTCAGCATCCCTTCCATGGTCTTCCTAATGAGCATCCAATGGACCACATTGAAAGATTTGAGGACCTCACATCAAGCATCAAGGCTAATGGAGTAATCTATGATTATCTCTTCTGCAAGTTGTTTCCTTACTCGCTTGCTGGAGATGCATCATATTGGTTGAAGCAGCTTGATCCATGATCCTTGACTACTTGNATACATAGCTCGATACGCTTGCAGACGAGGCTTTTAAAACTGTATCGAGCTAGGTAGCTCGATACAGATGCCCGATGCAGGGGTTAAGCTCTCCCTGGCTTGCCTGTATCGACCGTAGTAGGTCGATACAAAAGCCCGATATAGCTCCGCCAAGATCCCTGTAAGAGTTGTATCGACCTTGGTAGGTCGATACACAGCTCGATACAGTGCCGAAAATTTCTTGGCAAGTTTTTGTCCTTGGCTCAACCTCCTCAATCCAAACCTGTCATCCATAAACACTAGAAAACATATTACTGAATTAAAAAATGCAAATATATACAAAGCTAAACATGGGAGTGCCTCCCAAGTGCGCTTGTTTAAAGTCACTAAGCTTGACTTTTCAAATGCTTAGGTGTGGGGGTGAACAAGGAGTGGAATTGGTTTTCCTCCTCCTTTCTTGATGTACATGGTGCCTACTCCAGCTTGCAGCACCTTCTTCTTCTTCCTAGACCTCCTTGGTGGCTCAGCTTCATGTTCAACAACCTTGATGCCATCAAACATTGATAGAAGGCTTTCACCATCAAAACTTGGCCCGTCATACTCATTGTGATCAAGGGTTTCATCCTCACTCTTCACCACACTAGTGAAACCCGTCAGCTGCTCCTTAGGTGGTTCTTCTTCAACTTCCTTAGTGTCACATGTGACTGTCCCACAAAGGCTCAAAACAGAGGGCTTCATAGGATAGAAGACCTTCCCATTCATATTCTTGAGGGTCACTCTCTTGTTGATGAAGTCAAGGCTTGCACCAGCTGTGTTGAGAAAGGGTGGACCATATCCATCACAATGAAATCAGTTGGGACTAGGCACTCCCCAACTTTCAATGGATAATCTTCTACAAGGCCTAGAGGTTGCCTTGAGGAAGCATCAACAAAGGTGACGTGTGATGAATATTTCTTCATAGTAGTGATCCCAAGGTTCTTGAACATTTCAAGTGACTTAATATTGACACTTGAACCGGAGTCACACAAAACTTCTTCAACCTTCAAATCCCCAAGAGAACAAGAAATCAAAAATTTTCCCGGATTACCTAGCTTCGGGATAACCTTGGCTTCCTTGCCATGCTTGATGAATTTTGACCCTCTATCAGCTCTTCAACCTTCTCTATGTTGGCAAGCATCTCCTTGATGAACTTTATTTGACCCTTGACTTGAGACAAACTCTCCACATTGGGCAATGGTGCACCAATTTTTTCCATACTCCCTCTAAAGCTTGAGAGTACCTTCTTTTGTGTCTTAGTCAATACCAACTCGGGAAAGGGGAGTGGTGGCTTGTAGACAAGGAGATCATAAGCCTCAACTTCAGTCTTCTTAACCACCTCTCTTTCCTTTTCAAGAACACTTGCTTGTGTAGGGGTCACATCCTCCTTAAACTCCTCTTTGCTCATTGGTTTGTCACCAACCAAATGGTCATTTTCAATGACCGCCTCCCCAACTTGGACTTCAATGTCCGCATTGAAAACAGCCTCGTCATTAGGACACTCAAAGAGTTGCTCAAACTCAGCCACTACACGCTTATACTCTTCCTCGTCGAAAGAGTAGATGGCATTGCAATATTCCTTGGGATTGGTTTCGGGTTTACCGGGCAAAGATGGTTGAGCTTGTGTAGAGGAGGAAGCAATGCCATTGTTGTTCTCTAGTTGCTTAACCTTGGAGCTCAAAGTGTCAAACTTGGAGTTGAGGTCATTGTAAGAACAATCCACCTTGTTGTGGATTTCGGCAATCTTCTTTCTCACATATGTGGCACTACTTCTTGACCTTGGAGGATTTGTTGTAGAACATTCCTCACATCCAAATCTTGTGCAAAACCCGGTGGAGGACCTTGCTTAGACTGAAAATTACCTTGGTTACCTTGGTATTTCCCTTGGTAGTTGTTCTTGGGAACATTGACAAGCGCGTTTTTTACGCTACTTGGGTCAATGTCCCAACACTGTCAACCGAAAGCAGTATAGTGTATGGGGTATCAAACCATTTTGGGAGCGTTAGTAAACAGATCGGTCATATCGGTGTCATAAGTCAAGCTCGAAATAGATAAAGATTAAAACCTTACTACTAAAAACCACTAAAAGATAGATCTTGTGTCACTCAAGACCCTAAATAAGAGAATTTTAAGAATATCAAACAGGAAATAGATATTTGAACGGTAAAAAGATAAGCTTTCAAGGTAAAAGAAGGATCTTGATGAGTATCATGAACTAGGTGACTCTCGGTTTGTCTATCAAGCTAAAGCTTTTGGATCACATCAAGACTTGGTCTTTTGATGGTGATTCTTAGGTAAAGGGATCCTCAAATTGTTTAGCCCATGGTGTTTGGGTCTAAACTCTTTGAATCTCTATCACCATAGACTAGCTCTCGCATAGTAGTACAATAGAAGAAACAAGCATCTACAACGTCCCTATTGAACCGTAAGACTCTTAGACAGATGGTTAGTCTTAGCCTAAGAAATCAAACTCTTGTTCATGGATCCGGCTAAGCAAGCACGTGGCGTTCGTGTCGAGCCGCCTGTGGACTTTAGGCTAGATGGCCAGACTAGACCAAGCTTTGGGAATAATAAACAAGAAAGAATCTAACTTTATGTTTTAGCTAAGCAAGAAATGTAAACCCGAGAGTCCCTTGGTCCTTTCAACCCATCAAAGTCCTAAAAAGACTACTCACAAACCATTCGAGAAACCTCAAGATCCATAAGGATGAGAGGGTAACTCATAGGCTGCAAGATAGTCAAAAACAAGAAAAGGAAGAAACTTTTAAGAAAATAACACTAAGCTATAATACTTAAAACTTCAAGATTGCATAAAAATCAAAGCTTTGAAACAAGCTTCAATGGTGAAAATACAAAATAGTTCTCGGTTTGAAAGAGAAGACAGAAAAGTAAAACTAGAAAGCGTGATGAAAGGATAAGAGTGGAGGACAAGTATTTATACATAAAAGAGAAAAAACCTAAAACGTTGGGACCACTTTCCCGAAATGGTACTATTTTGGACTCTAGCGTTTCGGGCTCAAGTCATGGTGAGCAAGCCGATATGCCAACTCTTCTGTTTCTTCGGGCAGTCTCCATGTCGGACAAGTCCCACGGGATCATCTCATTCATACCTGTCAATCAACTCACTTGGTTCAGAGTAAGGTAACGAGCTAAATATGAACTCGTTGTGCAAACGGGTTTAGTGTTTAAGTGGGATCACTCATGAAAGGAACCTTCTTAATGCAAAATGCTAAGGGTAAAAACCAATGGATGCATACAAGGCTAGACTTCCATCTACCCAGAACATCTATTTCGTTTCCTACCCTAATCTAAACTGCTCCCTCCTAAGCTACCCTTTGTTTGGCATTTCGCCTTACACCCGATATTACTCTTCGATATTACTCTTCGATATTACCTTACCTGGTCATTTTCGGGGGACTTCTTCTTTGTTGGAGATCGGTTTCGGCTTTCTGGCTCCTTTGTTGCGTTCCTTGCGTTTCACCTTTGGTGTTGTTGGCCGATTTTAGACTTTGATGATTGGCCTTCTTTTGCTTTCTTTTGGAATCGCCTTTTTCTTCTTTTGGTTTCGAGCCTCATTTGTTGCCGCCATCTATTTATTCGTGTCCCCGTCCGACTCAGTGGTTTTCTTCTTTCCCTTTTCTGTCAATGTATCATCAACCGGAACCCACCCTCTTTTCCTAGCCTAACCAGCAATATCGGCCTCTAATTTCGGTACCAAGCCGTTTCAATATCTATACCACTTAACCTAGTGTTGACTCGAGATGTGAGCCAACGTCTACATGGAAATCTAACCTTGTCGATCTAAACCCAACACTTTTTGCCTAAGAAGATTCGAAAATGGTGCAAAGGCCTCACATGCTCTCACAAAAGTGTTTATGGCTTAAAACGAAGGTTTAGGTTTTGGGTGTGGTCTGGTACTTGGACTAGCAGAAGAGTGGTCAAAAGGAAAGAGAGTCCAAGTGAAATCTATGAGTTGATCGACAAATGTGAACAAGATAATTAAATTTTTATTTTAACGGTTCAAGTTCATTAGGGAAATGATTCAAATCGCAATGCATCAAGCTAAAACCGAATTTCACAAGACAAATTCCAAATGTGGTGCTGCCTTAAGCTCAGTCTAATTCCAAATGCATCAAACAAACAATAACTAGGGCATTGAATTCATGGCTTAAAAATGGCTATTTACAAGGATTCATCCTACTTAACACCCTATGCGAATGCTTATGAATCCTAAATAAATGCATCTAGACTCAATCCTAATATGGAAATGCAACTACATGAATCTTTTTATGGGATGAATTTTCAAAAATTTTCAATTTTTTTTTTTGTTTTTCTATGCAAATTTGATGAATGCATGATGTCTAATCTAAGCGAGTGCATGTACTACATACTCCCCCAAACTTAAATCACACAGTCTCTGAGTGATAGAAGAGAGGAAGAATACGATCCTAGGAAAAATGTAAGATTTCAAGCAAAATGTAAAATGTAAAGAAAAAGAAAATGCTTATGTACAGTAGTTTGGAGTGGTACCTCATTGCTCAGTGTGATGTGAGGACGTGGTGTCCTCACTGGTTGAGAAGGAAGGGTTGTCCGATTCCGGTATCAGGGAATTGCTCGCACGCCTCTTCCTCGATATGCCCTCTTCCTGGCAGGAACGAGAAGGAATGCCTTTCTTGAAGCATTTGGCTGTTTGCTTCATCAGACTCTTCTTCTCCTTCTCCTCCTTGTTCCCCGGATGACATATCGGCTTCAAGCCGTGGTGATGGTGTCGACCCCTTCAACTTCGAGGTGAGCGACTTGATCTGGCCCTTCAGACCCTTCACGTGTCCCTTAATCCCCTTCATCGTGGAGACTAACTTCTTAATTGAGCGATCCTGCCATTTGCAGTACCGCTGGAGTACGTTGATCCGATCGTGAGCCGTCTTGAGGGTTCGGTGCGTTGCACTCGTGATTGGATCAAAATGGTAACGATCCGCTCCGTAGAGAGGGAAACCATACTCGTCCGTAGGGTCCTCGTAGTCGTCTTCATTTTCTCCTTCCTCCTCAGCAACTATATCGGCTTTCTCCTGATATTCTTCCTCGTAGTTGATATGTCTATATTTTGCATCATATTTCCCTCCATTTAGTGTAAGTTTCTATTCATTTAGGAACCTAATTAAGCATCGTTGTATTGAATTTTGATCATTTAGAGTTCTAGGGTGTATTTGCATAGTCTTTGCATGTTTTGGTGCATTTGGAGTCTTGATCAGGTGATTTGGATGCTATGGAGGCATGAATGGAGTTGGAGAAGGATGGCATAGTAAAGGAAGGGCAAGAAATCATCAAGAGGAGGAAGAGAAGCAGCTAAATGAGAAGCAAAAGTCTTGTAGAAGCATATCAAGCATTTGGAGGCGCAAAATGTATGTGTCCGGAAGAAGGCCTTGCACTTAGAATCAGACTCCGAAGCCTTCTACAAAGTTGTATAGGATCCAGTGTGCTTTCTAATGCCGTTGGAATCAAGTTATTACGATCAGCGGTTCAGGAGATACGGCGATTCTTGCAAGACTGTCCGAATCAGAGCAACCAGAGATCACATCGGTTTGAGGTACATCGGACAACAAACAGATGCAAGACTGTCCGAATCAGAGCAACCAGAGATCACATCGGTTTGAGGTACATCGGACAACAAACAGATGCAAGACGACCAGAGTTTGCATTGGTTTGGCCACCTCGGACAGACAAACCGAGATGAAGCCACCAGAAATTGCCTCGGTTTGGAGCACCTCGGACAATAAACTGATGCGGCGCGAGACTGCCTGAAGTGACTGAAAGATCGGGTCAGATGAAGGCTTTCCATTCCGATTCAGCCTCGGAGCCCTTCATGAAGGTTGTAGATAATTGAATCTTCTTTCATGTGGAGGTGGTTTCATGTCATTAGGAGCTGTGGTTAGGGAGATATGTCGATTTCCGCAAGACTGCTCCTCCGGGTCAAAACCCGGTTTGTTCCGGGTTGACCCGGTTTGACCTTCTTCCCTATAAATACTTAAAAACCTAATTTTTATGGATC
>JAHZTW010000006.1:23929765-23973696 GCA_020283515.1 Alliaria petiolata
GATTGGAGGTACCAGATGGCTTTGGATGCTGCGAGCAATGGCAACTTCAACACCAGATATCCAGATGACGCGATGGTGCTTATAGAGAATTTGGCCTCTTGTAACAGCACCAAAAACGCAGACTTTGAAAGGAGACAACAAGCTGGTGCAAATGGGGGAAGACAAATAGCTGAGGTTAACAGGAAGCTGGATCTCTTGGTGGGGAAGAAGCAAGTTCAGTTTGCTGCAGAAGTGGAGACCTTTGAGCCAGAACAAGAAGAAGTTAACTACATCAATGGTGCTGGTTTTCAAGGACAAAGGTTTGGCAATCAGCAAGGCTATGGTTCTTCTTACCAGAAGCCTTTTCATAACAACAACTTTCAGAGAACTTATGGTTCTTCTTCTTACCAAAAGCCTCCTGCACAAGACAATAAGATGGAGTCTATGTTGGAGCACCTTCTGGAAGGACAGCAGAAGATGACAGTGGATTTCAATGGGAAGATTGATGCTTTGTACACAGATCTTAATGGGAAAATTGAGTCTCTAGGTACTCATATGAAGCAATTGGATGTTCAAGTTGCTCAAACTGCTGGAGCTTTGAAGAGACAAGAGGGATTTCTTCCTGGAAAGACAGACACGAATCCGAGGCATCATGTGAATGCCATCACGATCCAGAATGGAAGGAGCCTTCAAACAGAGCTGAAAAAGGGCCTAAATGCTGAGGAGATCGAAGAGCCACATGAAGAACACGATGCTGCAAAGCAGATGTCGATCGACACTAGTTGGTATCGATCGACACCAGTGGAAAATCCCGATTCTTCGAGCTCTGACGGACCGAAATCGAGCACGATCAACACATCATCGTCGACACAAAAGACTAGTGTCGATCGACACCCTTCCCAGACATCCGGTGAAGCATCCCCAACTGCAGAGGAAAGCGTGTACAAGACCAAAATTCCATGTCCTTCTATCCCCAAACACCTAAGGCCTCCCATTAGTGCAAAAGAGCTGGCAGGTTTCAACAAGAAGGTGAGAAGGATCTCCAATGCGATCTCATTTGCTGAAGCTTGGGAGGATTATCCTTTGTGGGTTTTCTTTAAGAATTGCAGAGAGAATCTTGAAGAAATTGAAGAACTCTTCAACAAAGCAAGGGGTACACCACCGTCAATGAAGCAGATGCTTAAGATTGAAGATCATGGGATGTTTGTAGACATTGGAGGAGTTGAGTTTCAACAATCTATCTGCGATTCTGGTGCTAGTGTTAACCTTATGTCAAAGGACATTGCAGAGAGGTTAGGAATTGCTGACATTCAACCTCCGAACATGACCCTCGAGTTTGCCAACTTTTCCACCACAGTCCCATATGGTACAATTCCAGACTTGCTTGTCAAAGTGGGGAATTGTCTAGTACCTACTGATTTTCAGGTGGTAGAAGTGAGCAAGAATTCTGTCATGCCTTTTATTCTTGGAAGACCATTCATGGCCACAGTGGGAGCGGTTGTAGACATGCCGAATAAGAGAATAATGTTGACAAAGGAGTCTTCTACAAAGCTATTCCTACTACTGGAACATCCAAACACATCTCTTGCATTGATGTGATCGCTGGAGAAGAGCTGGATTCTAAAGAGCAAGAGAACAAACTGGTTGTTCAAGAGGCATTGGCTGAGAATTCTGAGAAAGATGTGGAGATTGAAGACTCGGGTGGAAATGATCATCTCTTCAAGACTATGAGCAGAGAAGATGTTATAATCAATGCTAAGTTGATGGAGGACGACGTTTTTGTCATGGAAGCAAGGATTGCAGAGCTGAATTGGATAAAAAGTGCAGAGATGCGAGCTGCAGAGATGGTGTCGATCGACACCACTAGTGTCGATCGACACACTTCACGGATCGCTCCAGAAGCTGTTTCTAAAACTGCAAATCCATCACCAGTGGTCAAACAGATGCATCCACATCCCACATGCCATAAACCTCGAAGAAAGCAAAGGTACGCATTTCCTGGAATCAATTCCAAACCTCCTGATCTTGTCCATAAGAATACCAAAAGTTCAAAAGCTGCTTCACACTTATGCAAGCCACGAGATTCTCGTAGAAGGCTTGGTGTTTCTTTTGATGATGTTGCAGGAAAACGAAGTGTCCCACCCGAAATCACGTCCCATCCTGCTGCTGTTCCTCAAATCCTTGGGCGATCTCATTGCACTTACTGCTTATACACCACCATGGATGAGAAGACATTCGTCTGGGAAGCATTCGATGCCACCCTCTGATCCTCCAGACGTCTGAACCCCGACACAGTCAAGCTAATGACTGAAAACGAGCGCTGAGTGGGAGGCAACCCACTGTTAGGTACGTTTTATTTTTATTTTTGTTTTGGTTTTACTAAGTCCAAGTTTTAGTCAGTTGAAAAAAGGAGACATTGGACTCGACACAGACCAGTGTCGATCGACACCACTATAGTGTCGATCGACACCACGCGCAGACGAAGATAAGTCTTCTAACTGGTCTTTTAAGTCATTTCTAATATTTCTTTTAGCCAACTTCGGGCTTGATAACACTGGGGACAATGTTGTTTAAGTCTGTGGGAGGTGATTACTGACTTTGTGTTTTGTTTTGAGAGTCAGTCAAAAACTTTGTTTTATTGAGTCAAAATCAGTTGAAACTCTCATATTTTCTAGAAACTCACCACAGGAAGTTGGCACTTGAAGGACCATTACCATAGCAGTTGATTGCAGGTTTTACTAGGTAGAAAGCTGCAAGTGGATCAATCTAACAAGGCGAGTTCAGATCCCCTTATAAGAACTAGGTATGCGCAGAACTTGATTCCTCTTTCAGTCTGAACAGATAGACCATTGCAGTCTCTCCTTGATCTTCCCTTGAGAAAAGAAAGAAGAAAAAGAGTTTAAGTCTGGGAATAGTGCAAAGAACCTCATGAGCCTGTCTCCTCACAAGGAACAATATTAGTGAGTGCTCTTGAACCTGTCTCCTCACAAGGAACACAAGTAGAGAGTAGCACTATTTCCCGAGACTTCAAAAGCAAAAGAAGAGTCAATGAAAAGATCTTAGAACACCCTGAAAATGGGCAGCAGTTGACTAAGGGAAGAGAAAATAGGAGAGTTGTATAAAGAATGTCTTGTTCAGACACTAAGGAAGGGCAAAGAATCTGTAAAATTCTGTGGCAATACTATTGTTAGAGTTCGAAATTTTACCAAGGAAAGGATCTGGATTCAAACTGGGAGATTGCTAAGCTTGTGGTAAGTATGCTAAAATATACCTAAGGTTGGCTCTATAGTATGTGGATTCAAGAGTGTTGGTTCGATGTGGCGTTCTGAAGAGTTACTCCAAAGTTTCTGTTTTCAAACCTCGACTCTATACTTGGTTTCTGTTTTGCTTGAGGGCAAGCAAAATTTAAGTCTGGGGGAGTTGATATATCATGGTTTTTACCCGTTTTTGTACCATGATATAAGTCTTTTTATAGAGTCTTTTGGTATTTTTAGAGTCCTATTAGAGTCTTTGCCGATTGAACTACGTTTGGAGCATAATTGGAGATTTTGGATCATTCTGGAGCATTGTGTAAGAAGCTGCAAAGTGATGAAGTCAGAGAGCCAGATTTTGGAATGAGTGTCGATCGACACTGATTGGTGTCGATCGACACCAATCGTGGATTCCTAAAACCGCCTGATTTTACAAGTCTTGAAGAAAAAGAAAATTTACCCAGAAAATTTCCTTATTTACAAAAGTGCTCCAGCTCGTGTTTTAGCCTATAAATATAGTTTTTCAGCCATTGTTTAGGCTACACATTATTTAGAGAGAGATTTTTAGAGAGATTTTGGGGAGAAAAATCCTATACTCTGTTTAGATTGATTTTGAACCCCTTTATTTATTCTATTGATTTCTTTCGTACTTTCTATTCAAATAATGATTTCTGTTTCATTAATAATGTCTGAGTAGTTTGCTAGTTAGGTTTAGGGTTTTTCAAAGGTGATTGATGAATTGTTAGGTCGAATTAAATTGTTAGGATAAAATCATTAGAGTTCTTCATCTGGATTTGTGTTTAATGCTTATTCTAGCTTCATGACCTAGAATCTGATCTTAGGTTAATTAATAGATGCGAGAGTATTATTGATTGCCTGAATTAATGTTAGATGAGCAAAATACCTATTCGCAAAGAGATTTGGTTTAGGGTTTTGTGAACAATCGAAACTGAACTTTAATGCTTGTCTGAATTGTTAGGATTTGCAAAGAGATTTGGAATTCTAGGGTTTAGACATAGATAATCTTCGCAGCGAGAGTTGGTTGATTTTACATTAGTGATTCGAGTTCAAGAACAGATCTTTATTATTCTTAACATTCTGTCTAGACCTGCAATTTAGATCACCTGAGAATTTCCCTGAACCTAGCGTTTCGTCTCCTGAACTTACATCGTTTACTTGCCTTCTGTCTTTTACATTTTATCTTTCTTCTTAGCTTAATTCGAAATTAGAAATTCGTTGTGTGACTATCCCTTCCCTGTGGATTCGATCCCTAAATACTACAGTGATCTCTTAATTTGAGAGAGTAGCTCTAGGGTAAATTTGAGCATATCACTTTGGAGCCACGGTTGGACCTGTCATAGTCTTCGTGGTAAGAGGAGTCACTCTGAGCTAAGTTTTCAACTAACTCGAGACCGTCTTCAACGTCTTTTGCTAGTGGTGTAACCCTTGAATCGCCCCCAGGCTTCACCAAAGGTCTCGTTGGATTTCTGAGTGAACCCAATGATTTCGTTTCTCAATCGGGCTGTCCTCGATGTGGAGAAGAACTTTGTCAGGAAAGCCTTCTTGCAATCTGCCCACGAGGTGATGGATCCGTGGGGCAGAGTCTTTTCCCATGTGTGTGCTTTGTCTCCCAACGAGAAGGGAAACAAACGCAGCTTGAATCCATCTTCGCTTACTCCGTTGATCTTGGTCATGGCGCACACACGATCGAACTGGTCGAGATGGTCAAGTGGGTCTTCCAAGGGCAGACCGAAGAATCGGTTGTTCTGCACCATGGAGATGAGACCGCTTTTGATCTCGAAGGTGTTGTTTTGCACTGGTGGTGGCTGGATACCGTGTCGGCTTGCGGTCGATATCGGTGCATCTCCCGTACCCATTTGCCTCATAGCTCTTGGAGCAGCTGCAACACCAGGCTGTCCTTGAATGCCTTGTACGCCTTGTGGACCATATGGTCCTTGGTGGCCTTGTTGGCCTTGTGCACCGGCTGCGCCCGCAGCTCCTTGAGCACCTTGTTGGTTTTCCATTGTCACACGGTTTATAGTTTCGGCTTGTTCCCGATTTCGTCTGGCTGATCGTTCGAGCAGGTGGATATCGTCTATTCGGGGAACAAGATTTGTTGTACCGTGTGAGCATAGGTTCATATACCTGTCAAAACAGATATATACGAGTAAAAGTGTTAAATAACTTGTAAAAATTGAAACTTGTCCTTATAACGACCTAGTACCGAGATGACTAAACTTTCTCCCAAACGGCAACGACGCCAATTGACAAGCGCGTTTTTACGCTACTTGGGTCAATGTCCCAACACTGTCAACCGAAAGCAATATAGTGTATGGGGTATCAAACCATTTTGGGAGCGTTAGTAAACAGATCGGTCATATCGGTGGGATAAGTCAAGCTCGAAATAGATAAATATTAAAACTTTACTACTAAAAACCACTAAAAGATAGATCTTGTGTCACTAAAGACCCTAAATAAGAGAATTTTAAGAATATCAAACAGGAAATAGATAGTTGAACGGTAAAAAGATAAGCTTTCAAGGTAAAAGAAGGATCTTGATGAGTATCATGAACTAGGTGAATCTCGGTTTGTCTATCAAACTAAAGCTTTTGGATCACATCAAGACTTGGTCTTTTGATGGTGATTCTTAGGTAAAGGGATCCTCAAATTGTTTAGCCCATGGCGTGTGGGTCTAAACTCTTTGAATCTCTATCACCATAGACTAGCTCTCGCATAGTAGTACAATAGAAGAAACAAGCATCTACAACGTCCCTATTGAACCGTAAGACTGTTAGACAGATGGTTAGTCTTAGCCTAAGAAATCAAACTCTTGTTCATGGATCCGGCTAAGCAAGCACGTGGCGTTCGTGTCGAGCCGCCTGTGGACTTTAGGCTAGATGACCAGACTAGACCAAGCTTTGGCAATAATAAACAAGAAAAAATCTAACTTTATGTTTTAGCTAAGCAAGAAATGTAAACCCGAGAGTCCCTTGGTCCTTTCAACCCATCAAAGTCCTAAAAAGACTACTCACAAGCCATTCGAGAAACCTCAAGATCCATAAGGATGAGAGGGTAACTCATAGGCTGCAAGATAGTCAAAAACAAGAAAAGGAAGAAACTTTTTAGAAAATAACACTAAGATATAATACTTAAAACTTTAAGATTGCATAAAAATCAAAGCTTTGAAACAAGCTTCAATGGTGAAAAATACAAAGTAGTTCTCGGTTTGAAAGAGAAGACAGAAAAGTAAAACTACAAAAAGTGATGAAAGGATAAGAGTGGAGGACAAGTATTTATACATAAACGAGGAAAAACCTAAAACGTTGGGACCAGTTTCCCGAAATGGTACTATTTTGGACTTTAGCGTTTCGGGCTCAAGTCGTGGTGAGCAAGCCGATATGCTAACTCTTCTAGTTCTTCGGGCAGTCTCCATGTCGGGCAAGTCATTTCGGGATCATGTCGTGAAGGCTCGCCTTCCTTGTTACTCGAATCAGGTACTTCCCGTTGCCTTACTCCGATATCCGTCTTCATGGAATCCTTTTGCTGGATCTTCGCTCCGAGGTGTTCCTTTCGGGACTAAGTCGCTGCTACTCGTGGAGGTTCGTCGTGCGCTTGTCCATATCGGCCACTGGGTCGCGATCCATGCTCGATATCATCTGTTCGTCCTCCATTTGTGATCTCTCTTCTTGGTTTCTTCTTCGGACCATCCTAAGCACCTGAGAAAACACTCCAAACATGCAAGACTATGCAGAAACCTAACCTAATGCATCTAAACCTAACATGAGTGAATATGTGATGAAAACTAAGGTGAAAGTGCAAGAATGAAGTCCTAACTAGCATGAAATGTGTGCTAAAAACATGCAATTTACAGAGATATCAAACATACACTTGTTATTGCTTATAAGGGACAAAGGGCTTTTGTTGTCCTCCTTGTCCTTGAGGAGGGTAGACTTGATCTTGAGGATTCTCCACATTTGTACTCCTATAGAAAAGATTGTTGTTCCTATAGTTGTTGTTGTAGCCTTGTTGATACCTTTGGCCACCTACATAGTTGACCTCTTCTTGGCAATCCTCATTCAAATGTGTGAATATGCGATGAAAACTAAAGTGAAAGTGCAAGAATGAAGTCCTAACTAGCATGAAATGTGTGCTAAAAACATGCAATTTACAGAGATATCAAACATACACTTGTTATTGCTTATAAGGGACAAAGGGCTTTTGTTGTCCTCCTTGTCCTTGAGGAGGGTAGACTTGATCTTGAGGATTCTCCACATTTGTACTCCTATAGAAAAGATTGTTGTTCCTATAGTTGTTGTTGTAGCCTTGTTGATACCTTTGGCCACCTACATAGTTGACCTCTTCTTGGCAATCCTCATTCAAATGTGTGAATATGCGATGAAAACTAAAGTGAAAGTGCAAGAATGAAGTCCTAACTAGCATGAAATGTGTGCTAAAAACATGCAATTTACAGAGATATCAAACATACACTTGTTATTGCTTATAAGGGACAAAGGGCTTTTGTTGTCCTCCTTGTCCTTGAGGAGGGTAGACTTGATCTTGAGGATTCTCCACATTTGTACTCCTATAGAAAAGATTGTTGTTCCTATAGTTGTTGTTGTAGCCTTGTTGATACCTTTGGCCACCTACATAGTTGACCTCTTCTTGGCAATCCTCATTCAAATGTGTGAATATGCGATGAAAACTAAAGTGAAAGTGCAAGAATAAAGTCCTAACTAGCATGAAATGTGTGCTAAAAACATGCAATTTACAGAGATATCAAACATACCGTTGTTATTGCTTATAAGGGACAAAGGGCTTTTGTTGTCCTCCTTGTCCTTGAGGAGGGTAGACTTGATCTTGAGGATTCTCCACATTTGTACTCCTATAGGAAAGATTGTTGTTCCTATAGTTGTTGTTGTAGCCTTGTTGATACTTTTGGCCACCTACATAGTTGACCTCTTCTTGGCAATCCTCATTCAAATCTTGTTGTATTCCTTGACTCTCATCACAATCCCCCACAAGTGAACATGCTTTTGTTGAGCTTGGAGCAACTTATCCATCTTCTCATTAAGAGATTTCATCTCTTTCCTCATTTGGTCTTCATAAGTACCATCGCTCCTTGATGAGCTTTCATAGTCTTCACCATAGTTGCCATCACTTTGTGTCAAGTTCTCCACAAGTTCTAGACCTTCTTCTACATCTTTACCCAAGAAATTTTTATTACTTGCTGTGTCTAGAAGCATCCTAAATTTGGGGAGAACACCACGGTAGAGGGTACTCAAGAGAGTCTCTTCGGAGAAGCCATGATGAGGGCATTGTGTAGTGTATCCCTTGAATCTCTCCCATGCCTCACGAAAGCTTTCATTGTTCTTCTGGGTGAAGCTGGACAGCTCATTCCTCAGCCTTGTGGTCCTAGTGTTCGAGAAGAATTTTGCAAGAAAAGTCTTCTTGCATTAATCCCAAGATGTGATGGAACCTCTTGGAAGTGACTTCTCCCACAAATTTGCCTTGTCCCCAAGAGAGAAGGAAAATAACCTGAGCTTGAAACCATCCTCGGATATGCCATTGATCTTGGTCATATCACATATTTTATCAAACTCATCCAAATGGTCAAGGGGATCCTCCAAAGCTAAGCCATGAAACTTGTTGTGTTGCACCATGTTGATCAACCCGCTTTTGATCTCAAAGTTGTTGTTCTCAACTGGAGGAGGTAGGATACCTTGGCGATTGGCATGAGTATTGGGAGCATCTCCAGCCCCAATGTGCCTTGGTTGGCGTGGAGGATGTTGAGGCACTCTACGAGCTTGAGCCTTATTCCCTTGAGCTCCTTGTTGTGGTCCATTACCACCTTGTTCTTCTGGAATATCCATTCTCAAACGTCTTAGATGTGCTAGGCGCTCTCTTTCTCTTCTCACAAAAGCTCCTCTTGTTACCCGGTGAATGTAAGAGAAAGCAAATCAAGAGAGATTAGTAAGCAATAAGTGAAATAGAAAACTTAGTCTCAAAAAGAAGTAAAATCCTAATGCTTAAACCAAAATTCCAAATGGCAACGGCGCCAAATTGATAAGCGGTTTCTTGGTGAGACTTAACAATTACTCAAACCCACTCATGTCATTGTAGGTACTTGAGGATCAATCCATATGGATATGGTTAAGACACTAGGAATGCATACAACTTCTTAATCTAAGCTAGCAATAAAGGTTTGAAGTTTAACTAACAACCTAAGTGATCAAATGAACCAAAGCAAGCTAATTAACTACTAATCAAGATTATCAAAATACTAAAACGAATCCAAGGATGGGGTTATCAATCTAAGGTGTTCCAAGAATCAATCTTTGATGCCAAACAATCACAATATAAGCTAATCCCTAGGCTTAGAACTCAATAGCTAGACTAATCCACTTTCATGGCACTAATCCTTTCATTAATCATCCTAATCAAGATCTAACTTTCATTAGTGAAAAGGAAGTTAACAAGCATTATGAAACAGTTCTAAATTGCCAATAAACACCCTAGACAATCACTTCCATGAGCTAGGAATGTAAATCCCTTGTTTAGTTGGTTGGGGAATTTCATCAAACACCTTGTGGGTGTGAAATTCCCTAAGGCCTAGTTTTAGCATGATCAAGGCTAAACTAGCATTTAGAACACTAAACAAGGAGGGAAATGAGGAGATCTAACCCTAGGCATCAAGATTAACCCTTAAAACACCCTAGATCTAACCCATCCTTAGATCCTAATGAAACTACTCACTAATCATGGTTAATCCCTTAAATCCTATGAAAGAGATAGAGATAAACATGATTAGAGAGATAGAAGATGAAAGATTAAAAGAGATAAGTACTAATTTGCATAAACTTTAAGAAATGTCTTACAAAATCACTTAGAAACCAAAAGGGAAAGTTTTCTAAGCAAGAACAAGAGATTAAAAGATACTTAGGAAAAATTAGGTCTTTTCCTATTTATAGTGAACAGTGGACGACCCGGGTCAACCCGGAACAAACCGGGTATTGACCCGGTTTAAGTCTGAAAATCGGGCAGCGTATCGAGCTTGCTAGGTCGATACGCAGCTCGATACGCTGCTAAAGCTTTCCTCAAGGAGTGTGTCGAGCTTGGTAGCTCGACACAGATGCCCGATACGCCATTCTTCAAACTTCGGATGAGATGTGTATCGACCTTAGCAGTCCGATACGAATGCCCGATACGTCGTCTTCAAAACTCCGGGTGGCCTGTGTATCGAGCTTAGTAGCTCGACACAATCGTCCGATACGCGCACTCCTTCTTCCCTGCCGAGCTATATCGACCTTGGTAGGTCGACACCAAGGTCGATACACTTCTAAAATTCATCTGATTCATGTTTGGCTCCCTTATCTTCTTCATCCTTGTCACCAAACTCTCAAAAGAGGTCATCCAAGCCTACAAAGTAACTAATTAAGACTCAATATGCACAATATGCAACATCCTAAGCTAAAACTTGCTAAACTCTAATATGGATGCAATTTGGACTAAAAGTAGCTAAATGAATGCAAAGCTATCTAAAATGGGTGCTAAAACATACTAATTTATGAGTATATCACTTGGCGCGTTTTTTTTAATTATGGGTATCTATAGAGGGTGAGTGAGCTGAAAAATAAAATGAATGAGAGGGGAATTAGGTTCATTGCTATTGTATTTGGGTAGATGAGAGTCTAGTCATGTATGCATACATTGCTTTTTACCTTTAGCATTATGCATAAGTTCAATCCTTTTTGAGATAAACCAATGCTTGGAATACCCACTTGAATGAGATCATTTTTATCTCATAACCTTGTCCCTAGCCAAATGTATTCGGTCTTAACTTACACAAGTGTGATTCACGGTTTGAGCATAAATGAATGTTAAAGGTTAGGATTCTTGGATTGCTTGGAATAGACAAGTCTTGATTTGAAATTCAATATGTGATGAATATGGCTAAGTTCTTTGAAGTAGAATTTGTGTACTGCATCTTAGAATTGAGAACTAGGACCATTGAATTGATACATTTAAAAAAAAACACTTTTGGATTTGAGCCCCCATTTTTAAACCACCCTTCCTAACTTGAATTTTATTTGCTTGAGGGCAAGCAAAAGGTAAGTTTGGGGGAGTTGATATACTCATATATTTCGCATATTTAGCATACATTTAGATTAGATTTTCATGCATACATCATTCATAATAGGCTAGTTTGCATCATTTATCTCATTTTAAGTCCTAGAACACTTTGCATTAGCATGTGCATGGTTTCTTGCATATATGCATCATTTTTCAGGTTGTTTGGAGCACTTGGAACCGTGGAGGATGGCCAGGGCTCAATGAGGTTCAAAGGACAGCTTGGGGATTAAGGGGAGCAACTAGAAGAAGTCGGACAAGAGCAAAGGAACCGAGATCAAGGAGGAGATCGAGCCAAATGACTCGATCATGATGGAGAGATCGACCAGATGATCGAGGCGCCAACCCGAGCCAAATATCAGATCGAGTGGGGGATCGACCAAGTCAAGACGTTTGCATGTACGTGAGGAAGGATCAAGAAAGAGATCGAGGTCGTCTATCGATCTAAAGGAGAACAAGCGCAAGATCGACCAGGCGCCTCGATCTGGAGGTCTGAACGAGCTGGAGATCGAGTAACGATGGCCGATTCAGAGAACAGATCGAGTGGAAGATCGACGTTCCAGCTCGATCTTCCACCCCAGATGCGCCAACCTTAACCAAACAACGAATTTATCTTCTAGCGAGGGGACCACTTTTGCTTTAAGGAATCCTAGATAAGACATGTGACCCTCTTGTTTTGGGGATCGACATCTTTATTCTCATTGTCATCTTCGATTTTTAGGTCTAGCCTCTTAATTCTCTCCATTGTTGAACGTAAAAGCTTTTCTTGTTTTGAAAACCTTAACTTTTAATTTTAATCAAATACTTCGTTTTTCTTAAGTTTTAATCTTTCTTCTAGCTTAAACCTAGCATGTTGAACATCTCTAAACCAATGTTTATGAGGAGTTCGAACATGATTAGTGAGTAAACCACTAAGGTTTAAGGTTGGGGGTTTAGGGGGGTTTAAGGGTTAAATCTTGGGTCTTTTCTTGTTCTTCATCTAAATCTCTTTTTGGATTTGGGGGTCTTAATGTCTAGAGATTCTCAAAGGAGATCTCTTTAATCTTAGAGATTTCTTTATCCTAACAAGACTTAGGAGATCCCTTAAACCCAAATCCAAGAGACTAGCTCATCCTTTCCCAAACGCCATGGATGCTTAGGGAGCTAGTTAGGCCATTTTTAAGGTCTATGCGCCATGTTCTTCACCCTATCTTTCCACCACACATCATGGGTTAGGAGGAAAGGGTGAAGAAAGGATTTATACCACACATCATGGATAAATCTAGATCTAGCTTTTTAAGGCCTAGAGATAGCACTAAAATGTATAGATCTATATTTTTAAAACCCCAAGTTCGAATATTTAACCTTCCTAAGCATGAAACCCAACCTTGAATCTGCTTTTACCTTTTGAAAACTTAAAGTCACCATCCTCTAGTTCTAAAGTTTTATCTTTCCCTTAGTTTACCAAAAATCACCCTTTTAACTTAATATTTGCATTAGAGTCTCTTAATTCGAATTCTTGTGTTCTTGATGTCTTTAGTATTTTAAAAATTGCTTAGAGTATCATTCATCAGCCTGATTATCATTTAGAAGTCTTTAGAATTATATATATAGTTTTTAAAATTCGTCCCCCTAGCTGGAAATCACCTAGTTTATCTGTTTTTAGTTTTACAATTTTCTAAATTAGTAGCTCGGTCGTTTAATCACTTAGCAGTAGTCTAGTAGTTGTTTAACCCTTCAGTAGTGAATACAAATAGTTTTTAGGAATTGTTCCCCCCATTTAACCCGAAAATGACTTAGATTTACTTTGAGCTCTTATATTCTTGGTAACTTTCAACCCCTAAGTTGGATTGATAACCTTAAATGCTGCATTAACATGTGTGACAAAGGCTTTGATAATGACTGTAAAAACCTAGTTATCACATGTACATACTATTTTATATATTGTCGTCATCTTCTCCATTTGAAGTGGTCATTTAAAGCCAATTGTGGTGATAATAGGAAGTCAGCAAGGTTCCTGTGAAATCATTACGTGATATATCGATGACTCTTAAACTTTGAAACCCAATAGGCACAAGGGGATGATACAATGACCCATAGAATTCATTTGATCAGAGAATTATGATTTTTAAGATCATGTTGAATGCAAGGATCTTGTGAGAGTTTCTTAAGAAAAAATAATAATACAATATTAAAAAGTAAGAGAGAGAAGTAAGAAGTGGTTCTTAAATTTCTTATTTAAGATCCAATTCTTAAATTTTAAGAAACTCATTGATGGGGTGTCATTCTTTGATTGGTTTAAATATTTTCATTATTTAAAAATTATTTCTTTTTTTTTCTTAAGATACTTTCAAAGGTTTTGTGCATTGAACATGCTCTAACCATGGCAAAGAAATCAACCAAGATGTAAACTTGTCCTTGATTCTGTTGTTTTCCACATTCAAATTTTTTATATAACTGCAATTGATCAATGATTTTTGGAATTTTTCCTTCCAACATGTTGTGACTACCATCAAGTGCATTTAAAATGTTATTATTAACCCTTGTTCGAAAACGCAGCCGCCACAATTTCAACATAATCGTTAAAAACAAGGAAGTGTTAGAAAACTCATTTTGTGTTCGTTTTTACTTAAACAACGACAAGTATTTATAGATCTATGAATTTTAGATACAAACTTGACAAAGCCGATATTACATATGTACTTACGATATATATTATATAAACTATATAAGTAGATAAAATTACTAAAACTAATCTCCGATTAACCTTGTATAATCTCTGATTAATCGATTCGGCGCTAGACCGAGTACGAGCGCCCGATTAACGCTTAACGATATTTTTAACATGGTTATTGACAAATATATCTTGAAGAACTCTGATAAAACTGTTGTTACACAGATTTAATACTACAAGATATATAGTGAAGAGCATTAGCAATCTAAGCTTGCATATCCAATTGGGAAATGGTCCTCGTAATGAACTTGAATTAAGCTTTAATATCTCAATTAGTGAATCATCATCAAAAGCTTCCCATGATCTTCCAATACCGGTGAACACATTGTAAGAAACCATCACTTTAGTCAATCTTTGCGAGCAACCTGGTACTTGACCTTCCAACTTATTGTTGGAAACATCAAGAAACCTGTGTTTGACTAACTTTGTTATAGATCTAATGACTTGCCCAGTAAAAATGTTGTAGCTAAGATGTAGATCTTTAAGATTAAAAAATTAGTATGAAGATTCAGGGATTTGGCCATCGAGTTGGTTATAAGAAAGGTAGAGAAGTTGAAGCTTGGAGGAAGACGATGCATCCCGAATTCTATAGGTCCCTTGAACCGGTTTATCTCCAAATAAACCGATTATAACGAAGGTATTGCAAAAACGGATGTAAAGAAAGGCCCAAAACATGAGTTTGAACTCATGTCAAAATGCTAAAAGTTGTGGAGCCCACTCAAATCAGGTGGAAGCGTGGAATGAAAGTTATTAGAGCTTAGGTGTAAAAGAGATAATAGGCTTAAATTTGATAGTATATGAGGAAAATTTGTTAAGTTATTTACGCTAGAACGCACTTCAATAACTTTGGATAACAATTTGGGCACTTTGAGCTCTTTTTGCTTATATGTTATGTTTATTATATTCTTAATGATGTTACCTATTGATTTTTACCTTTTTTCTCTTGTCTAGTATTTTTTTGCCGTTGTCATTACTGAGAAACTTTATATTCAGCTTTATAGGATTGGGGATCTATGCTTGCTATTCTCATGGATCACTACGTGACAGCGAGGTTAGGTTGTGAGATAGCAAAGTGACTTCTATCACGACAGTGGATTAGTCTTTATTAGAAACCCTATGCCTAAGGATTACCATCTAAGACCCAAGGTCTAGATGTTGTTTTAAGTCATCATTGATCGCCCATGTGCATCAAACATATCAAATATCTCATCCTAAGAACCACTTTTGTCATTAGTTTATTTTAAGTCCAAGCTTGTGTCTAGTTTTTCCTTGTCTAGCTTTATTCCTTTTCTTAGTCATTGTTTAGCTTGTGTTAGATTTTGCTCTTTATTTGCTTTCTCTTATTTTCTGTTTGTCTCTAGGTTGTTAGAAAATTTCCCTTCTCTATTAGCTTAGCTTAGCATAGTTCTCTATATCTCAAGCGTCATTAGCTTCCCAAGTGGATTGATACCTCAAATACTACAATGACATGTGTGTTTGAGGATTGACCAAAGGTTGAAAAACTTCTGCAACAAGTCTCTATACGTGATCTCATCGGGTCGTGGGTGAGTGGAGTAGCTCATCCTTATTAGGTCTCGCGATTGATAATCACCATGGTGTCTTGTCCTTCTTTCTTCTTCTCCACTCGAGTATTATTGCTCAAAAACATGCTTCAGGCGTCTTTCGTGAGTCTAAATTTCTCTTATCAGAGCCCTTTTTGTTTCACTGATATCACACGTCTTCCATGCAGACTTTTCTTCCATCTTACGCAAAATATTCATAATGATCTTCAACAGATTCTCTTCGTCTTCCTTCTTATAGCGGGGCACTTGTTTGGGATCATTCAAGCTGTTATACTCGCTCATGGCAAGGTTGTTCACCAAGAGTCTTGGCTTTTTCACTGATTTCGAAGAAAAGTATTCGTTGCTCGCGGTATCAAGCACCATCTGTACTTGACTATCGACTTTCCTATAGAAAGTGCTTATCATGTGTTCTCCGGTGAATCCATGATGTGGGCAGTCCCTTTCATAATCTTTGAATCTCTCCCATGCGTCGTACAGGGTCTTCAACTTCTCTTGTTAAAAATCTTGTATCTTGTTTTGCAAGAGAATTGAGCGGTATTTAGTGTAGAAGTGGTTGAGGAAAACCGCTTGACCCGTGGAGCCAAGTAGTGATAGAGGCTGGAGATAGTGATTTTAACCACTTGTTTCCTCTTTCTCCCAAGATGAAAGGGAAGATTTTGCACTTGAGGAAGTCTCCATTCGACTTCGATGTGATCCATCGGATGTTCCGACGGGTGTCCTTGATATTGATTTTGCTTTACCAAATCAATTATATGCTTCTTGATTTCAAAACCATTGCCTCCGAGGTGCATTATCTGAAATGGATTTTGGTCATGGAGGAATTTGAGGGGCGCATCAGATTCGGGAATAGGTGGTGCGTCCTCAGGAAACGAATCATCCTCATCACTTGTTAAGTCTTCTACATCTTCCACTCGCGGTTCTCCATCCTGTATGGGCGGAATCTCAAGAGCTTTCGAGTTTCGAATTCGATCCCCCATTAGAAAAGTACTAGAACATGCAAAGTTTAACGAGGAGTTCAGTAAACGTTCTATTGATTTTAAGGTAAAGGATTCGCAAAAAATAGATCAAAGTCCCCGACAACGGTGCCAAAAACTTGACGCAACATGATTTAGAGTCTGTTTTTCGAGTTTTAAAATTTGTAACCCTATTGCCCGCAAGTGCACAGTCATAGGCTGTAGTATGAACAAATCCACTAAAACCGAAAATTAATCAAGAACGAACAAATGAAAGTGGGGTTTGTCACGAATTTGAAAATGATTAAAAGGATAATTAAAATGACTAGAGGATCAATAAAACGAAGCGTTGAGTTTAGGGGTCTCTCAGGGGTTTTATGGGTTGATGAAATAAGCAAACAAATGGATCTAGGCAACCAATTCCACTAGTTCTCAAACTCGAACACGGATGTGCGCCGAATCTCCTTTCAGAAAAACCAACGCCTACGCCTATACCACTTAATCACTCCTCTTTGGATGGTGATCACGCAACAATTTTAGCAATAAAAACCAAGTTCGATTAGAGCTCACAACACTCCGTGAGTATGCATCCGCATCTCACAACGCGATTGCCCACTTAAATAATGTCCGGTTAACAAATTCAATGCTTTAGAGGTTTTGATAATTTTAATATCGATTTTAGGTGGCCTACAAAGAATTACGCAATAAAAAAAAATTCAAGCGAAGAACCGAGAATATGATTCAGCCATCGATCTATCAACCTATCGAATTAAACCATGAAATCCCTTTGAGAAAGCCTTTCAAACCCAACTAAAAGACTACTTAAACATTAATGCACAATCCATAATCAATTTTATTGATAAGAATCGTACAAGGTTTGGTAGAATGATTAATGAAAAGAAAAACAAGAGAAAAATAAAGCAATAAAAGTATTGAAAACGAAGAACAAAGCAAACGAGTTGATGGTGCAGATCGAAGGGTGGCTCTCGCTCGCTCGTCCTTCTTCTCCTTGGCGGCTCTAGTTCTTTTTTTGACGTCTCCCTCTCTGCGTGTGTCTGTGTTTGCGGCTCTCGAGTGCCCTTTTAACATGCTTTGACGTTTTCTTAAGTTGCCCTCGGGTTTTAGTTGCGAAAATGGGCTTGGGACGAACCGAGAAGGTTGGCCACACGGTCGTCGTCTGGTGGTGCAGCTAGATGGTGTATGGCCGCGCAGCGGATCACTGTGGCGCAGCGAGTTCAGCTCGTCGTGGCGCGACCGTCTGCTTTCAGATTGTCTTGGATGGCCTTCTTGTGGGCCATGAATCTTTAGATCCAGCCGTCAGAATGTCTCCTAACCACTTCGTTATGAAAGGTGATAGCTCGGTCTATTGTGTATCCAATTTTTCGTATGATCTCACGGTGGCAATGTCTGTTTTGGACTTGAATTCGTTCCATCTTGCGCTTAATCTGGGAATACCCCTTTTTGTCCCTTTTTGAGCGATATTTGCTCGAAATATCTAAAACGACTTTTGAAAGTCGAAAGAGTAGAAATCATATGAAAACCATTGAAAGTCATGTTAAAACACCTGCAAAAGATATTGTAACTGTATGCAAAAGTGGTACAAAAACGGGTGTTATCAGTCATCTAGAGTAGGTGAGCCTCGGAAGATTGGCATTGGAGGATCCAGTATATGAGGAAAATTTGTTGAGTTATTTACGCTAGAACGCACTTTAATAACTTTGGGTAACAAAAAAAACATTTTTGACAATTTGGGCACTTTGAGCTCTTTTTGCTTATATGTTATATTTATTATACCCTTAATGATGTTACCTATTGATTTTTACCTTTTTTCTCTCGTCTACTATTTTTTTGCCGTTGTCATTACTGAGAAACTTTATATTCTCTGCAGATTACATTAACAAAGCTTCCAAATTGGAATGTTGATGTCTTGAAAACGATGCATATCTCTCTACACCGAGAGCGAGAACTCCAATAATTTGTCAATCGTCCGTTTCGTAGAGTTTTTTTATTTCAAAATCAAAATCAAATCAAAATCTAGGCAAAAAAAAGATTCGACGATTTGAGGAAGAAATTGATGCAGTAACGAACGAGACGGATGATTCGAGAAAGGGAAAGAATAAGTGGACAAGTATATATGGATGGTTTGGCGAAAAACGAAAGAGGAGAAATGTTTTGGATCTGGCGAAGAAGATGACGACATTCACTTAAATTTTTCAGTGTACATGTGGACGGTAGCTTGTGGATTGGAACTTGAATTTACAATGTACATGTGGATAGAAGCTTGTCGGTTATTGGTTTGCCATTGGAGCTATACTCAATATCATAAAGTGACTTTTAAAAATAGGCAACTTTAAAAGCAAAGCATTATGGATGGATAGTCATGGATTATTTTTGATAGATGTTGAACTCGGAATGAGAATTCTTTGTCTATGAATTATGTTAAGGTGTATGAATTTTGGCTTCTCGATCTGATTTGTTATCCACCGCAAACCATCAAATCTTGTTCACGTGGATATTACCTTGTGGATATTGTCTTGTGGAGAGGAGAAGACGGCGCTTGCCGTTGGAATTTGCAGAGAGAACGATGAAAAGAAAGCTTCCAAATTTGGATTTACCATAGGATGTGAGTATAGAAAAGAAGGGTTTTCTCGGATAACCGAGATTCAAAGAAGATAAAGATATTATAAGGGATGAACACAAAAATGTGGATTAGGTAGGATGAACAAAGTATCGTGGACAACATATATTTGTATCATATTGATTAAAATAAAGAAGCTTACTTGTAAGAATCATGATTAATTATTATGGATAAAGAACCGTAGACAACGAACAAATGAACAATAAACGGTGGACAAAGAACTGTATGAGTAAAGTATCATACACTTTAAAATATATAGATTCTCAAATAATTGAAACAAGTGATAGATGCAAAGGAGGTTTAGAAATCAATTGAGAAGGTTTGAGTGAGTTTTAAAACCTTAGTTTATTGATTAAGCTCTGGTATTTTTATCTCATTGTCTCTTGAAAATAATAAAACAATGTGATCACAATAATATTGAAATAAAGTGATTATAATTTGGCAATCTCACATCTGATTCCTTTAAATAATCTGAAATTACTAAAAGCTAAATATCAGACTCAAAGTGTTCATACTTTCTAATGAAACTTACCCATTTGAGTATTCATCTACCATCACGAAAACCAGTATCTATAGAATAAGAATGGGACAAAACACATGAACACAAACACGAATACACAGTCTCGTGGACACAAACGCTTATATATAGAGTCATGGACATAGCCGCGTGGACAAATAGTTGTGAACACATATCGTGGACAGTTTATGTTGTCCATTCTCCTATGTCCACTTGTTTGGTATCCTTTTATCTGAGTTTCTGATGGACAAGAACTTGTTGTTTCCTTTTAACAGGTTACCTTCCATGGCGGACACAGAAACGTCTGTGAAGTATATCTGGTTTAGAGGCCGCCGGTAATTGTTCGGATAACCGAGATTCTTCCTTTTCAATTTCCGTCGACAATGAAACCCTTTGATTTGGGATCTGCCTCAATATTCTCAGATTTGCGGCTATATAATCATAAATATCAAAGTCTCCCTCAGATCCATATCCATATTTATTCATACCCTCTACCAAAGCCTATCAAAAGAACAAATTTCCTCCCTTCAAAATTGCTTTTCCGATGCATCGTTGTCTCATTGAAATTACTCTTCCTCCCTTACCTTTTTTTTAAAAAACTTCGTAGAGTAAATTCGACGTAGAAGGTGACATATTGAGTTAGGGAGAATTTTGAAATTGCAAGTGGCTAAAGTGGCTAAAAAGCCTTAATTGTTAGAAGTGCCTCTTCCTGCAATATGAGTTTGGTAAAGTGCCTGTGAGTGTAAATAATTCAAATTTGATAGTACATATAAAGAAATGCAGGACAAAACTTTGAGCACTTTGTTTTTATAGAAAAACACTTTTTGAAACCATGCACTTTAAGTGTGTTTTCTGTAAGTGAAATATCTTTTTTGTCTTTTCTTTTGCAGTCTATTGATACATGATACAGTGATTATTTGCTTCTCGAGAAGAATTTTTGGGGACCACATGTGGTTTGACTGTTTCTTTTATAATTTAAGAGTGGGGACCAAAAGTGTAAAACATGTACAGATGCGGCAGAGAAGTTCATGTTGGTAGCCAGATTTAAGTTGATTGTGAGGGTTTAGGATGATTAATTATGAAGAAAATGAGCTTGTTCTAGAATTGAGATTTCTGATCTAAAACCAGAGATGTATTGCATATGTGGCGGTGAAGACGACGAGGAAACGATGCCAGTAATGTACGGTCAACGTTGTATAATCAACATTGCATGGTCAACATTGTGTGGTCAACATTGCATGGTCAACATTGTGTGGTCAACATTGTGTGGTTAACAATGCCTGGTCGACGTTGTGTGGTCAACGATGTACGACTTTGTACGTTTGGCAGAATGTAAGCTGTTTTTTTGGAATAACGAACCACCATATAAATCCACAATAGACACACCTTATGGACGATTCATTGTGGATGAATAGGATGATACACGATCGACGAGATTTTAAGCACAATTAGTTGTGGAGATGAGTTTATCACTTTTGGTAAGAGGTCGGAGATGGTATTAGGGATAATGTCAATTACGGAGATTGAAAGATTTTAAATTATGTAATGCTTCTTTGTCTCTCCTTCTATCTCTTCAATTTTGGTAGACTTTGATCTCAACATAATAAATGATTATTAACATTTTATGACCTTGTATTCCCGTGCGATGTTTTCATTATGTTTCTTACACTTTGTTTTAAGGAAAGTTCCAATTTCCAATTATAAGGCGAATTACTCGGGTTTTTTGTGGACATACTAAGACATGTTAGAGAATATGTTGTTCATGGTTATATGCAAATATGTCTTTGTAAACTCATTGCCATAGTATCGTGGACATCGATTTTGCCTTCTGAAGCAATAGTATTGTGGACAAGTTGTCTTTAAGCGTCAATTCCATATTTGCGGCAAAAGAAGCAAGAATCCAAGTTTGTTTCACGTCTATATTACATTATAGGGACCCATAACTTCCAAATTTCCGGCAATAGAATCAATTATCCCAATTTCTTCGCCGTTTACATTATTGAGAAACTTTATATTCTCTGCAGATTCCATCGACAAAGCTTCCAAAGTGGAACATTGATTGGAACATTGATGTCTTGAAAACGATGCATATCTCTCTACATTGAGAACGAGAACTCCAATAATTTGTCAATTGTGACGTATATATTACATTATCTGTAAGCCTTGTCCGTACTTCCTTTGTCCTCATCTGAGATATGTCATCTGGTACACTTCAACGCAGGCAATCTTGACTGCGTCATTTGGTCGCGCAAACTCCTTCAACCTCCATTATGCTCCTTTGCTTGCATGAATTCTCTTGTTTTGACCCTTACCTTCCTCAAGCCTTAGTCCAGGATGGTCTCCATATTCCATTCTGCATTTTAAGCTCTAAATCACCTAATAGAAACTAATACCTAAAGTGAGTGAAACTAATGCAAAAATATAAAATGACAGTGAGAATGGATGTAAAACCTATGCTAAATGGATGCTAAAACAGTGTTAAATATGTACACATCAAGGTTCCATCTTTGTGCCATCCATATCGGGATACAAGCCGTTGCTGATGTCCGGTGCTCTGAGGGAAAACGTATTTCTCCTCCTCCTTTGGTCTCTCTTGTATCCGAATGGGTCCTTTTTCCTTGGCCAACCTCCGTGGCACCACTTGTACCTGATAAACACTGCAAACATGCAGGAATATGCAAAATCCTAACCTAATGCTTCTTAGCCCTAACATTAATGGAAATGGTACAAGAACCTAAACTAATATGCATGAATGCAATCCTAACTAGCATGAAATGCATGGAAAAGGGTGTAATATGCAGGGATATCAAAGCTCACGGTAACCGAGGCGTCATGCCACCGAGAGGGGCATCATGTTGATGCTTGAACCAAGATCGCATATGGAACGGTCGAATACTTCTCTCCCAATCAAGCAAGAAAGCACAAAACTTCCCGGGTCCTCGCGTTTCAAAGGAACGCGGTCTTGTATGATCGAACTACATTCTTGGGTAATCATCATTACTACTTCTTCTAGGATTAGAGAGGTTGTTAAGATGCTTTTCATGTACCTCCTCAATGTCGGGATCATAGCGCATGCTTCGATGAATGGAAATCTCACGGAATGTTGTCAGATGAGCTTCTTTAGCTTAGCTTTTTCCTTTTTTTTTTCTTCAGTGGTTTCAAGCATCGCGGGTAAGGTGCCTTAGGCGTGTATACTCGTGCTGGAGGGGGCGGTAAATCTTCTTCCCCTAGAAATTCTCTAGTCATGGCCTCGTTGTCGAGGTTCTCTTTTTTCTTATCTTCTCTTTCCGAATCTCTCGAGAGTTCCGGCTCCTTGTAGGTCCGTCCGCTTCTTAGCGCGATTGCTTTTACAGCACCATAGTCGGGTGATTCTTCTTTAACTGTTAAAGACGTCTTTATCATCATTTGTAAGCTTTGAGTTGCTTTCTCTTTCTCCATTGCTACTCTTCTTATTTCCGAGGCCAAAAGCTCGATCTTCCCATTCATTTCATGTAGGTTGCGCTCCTCCCTTCGTTTAGTTTCTTCTGAGCTTTTCTCAAAGGCGATGATGAGATTGTTTACCTTCGTCTCAATTTTGTCGTAGTCTCTATATGTGATCTCATCGGGTCGTGGGTGAGTGGAGTAGCTCATCCTTATTAGGTCTCGCAATTGATAATCACCATGGTGTCTTGTCCTTCTTTCTTCTTCTCCACTCGAGTATTATTGCTCAAAAACATGCTTCAAGCGTCTTTCGTGAGTCTAAATTTCTCTTATCTGAGCCCCTTTTGTTTCACTGATATCACACGTCTTCCATGCGGACTTTGCTTCCATCTTACGCAAAATATTCATAATGATCTTCAACAGATTCTCTTCGTCTTCCTTCTTATGGTGGGGCACTTGTTTGGGATCATTCAAGTTGTTATACTCGCTCATGGCAAGGTTGCTCACCAAGAGTCTTGGCTTCTTCACTGATTTCGAAGAAAAGTCTTCGTTGCTCGCGGTATCAAGCACCATTTGTACTTGACTATCGACTCTCCTATAGAAAGTGCTTATCATGTGTTCTCCGGTGAATCCATGATGTGGGCAGTCCGTTTCATAATCTTTGAATCTCTCCCATGCGTCGTACAGGGTCTTCAACTTCTCTTGTTAAAAATCTTGTATCTTGTTTTGCAAGAGAATTGAGCGGGATTTAGTGTAGAAGGGGTTGAGGATGACCGCTTGACCCGTGGAGCCAAGTAGTGATAGAGGCTGGAGATAGTGATTTTAACCACTTGTTTCCTCTTTCTCCCAAGATGAAAGGGAAGATTTTGCACTTGAGGAAGTCTCCATTCGACTTCGATGTGATCCATCGGATGTTCCGACGGGTGTCCTTGATATTGATTTTGCTTTACCAAATCAATTATATGCTTCTTGATTTCAAAACCATTGCCTCCGAGGTGCATTATCTGAAATGGATTTTGGTCATGGAGGAATTTGAGGGGCGCATCAGATTCGGGAATAGGTGGTGCGTCCTCAGGAAACGAATCATCCTCATCACTTGTTAAGTCTTCTACATCTTCCACTCGCGGTTCTCCATCCTGTATGGGCGGAATCTCAAGAGCTTTCGAGTTTCGAATTCGATCCCCCATTAGAAAAGTACTAGAACATGCAAAGTTTAACGAGGAGTTTAGTAAACGTTCTATTGATTTTAAGGTAAAGGATTCGCAAGAAATAAATCAAAGTCCCCGGCAACGGCGGCAAAAACTTAACGCAATAGGATTTAGAGTCTGTTTTTCGAGGTTTAAAATTTGTAACCCTATTTCCCGCAAGTGCACAGTCATAGGCTGTAGTATGAACAAATCAACTAAAACCGAAAATTAATCAAGAACGAACAAATGAAAGTGGGGTTTGTCACGATTTTTAAAATGATTAAAAGGATAATTAAAATGACTAGATGATCAATAAAACGAAGCGTTGAGTTTAGGGGTCTGTCGGGGGTTTTTTGGGTCGATTAAACAAGAAAACAAATGGATCTAGGGAACCAATTCCACTAGTTCTCAAACTCGAACACAGATGTGCGCCGAATCGCCTTTCAGAAAACCCATCGCCTACGCCTGTACCACTTAATCACTCCTCTTTGGATGGTGATCACGCAACAAGTTCAGCAATAAAAATCAAGTTCGATTAGAGCTCACAACACTCCGTGAGTATGCATCCGCATCTCACAACGCGATTGCCCACTTAAACAATGTTTGGTTAACAAATTCAATGCTTTAGAGGTTTTGATAATCTTAATATCGATTTTAGGTGGCCTACAAAGAATTACGCAATAAAAAAAAATTCAAGCGAATAACCGAGACTATGATTCAGCAATCGATCTATCAACCTATCGAATTAAACCATGAAATCCTTTTGAGAAACCCTTTCAAACCCAACTAAAAGACTACTCAAACATTAATGCACAATCCATAATCAATTTCATTGATAAGAATCGTACAAGGTTTGGTAGAATGATTAATGAAAAGAAAAACAAGAGAAAAATAGAGGAATAAAAGTATTGAAAACGAAGAACAAAGCAAACGAATTGATGGTGCGGATCGAAGGGTGGCTCTCGCTCGCTCGTCCTTCTTCTCCTTGGCGGCTCTAGTTCTTTTTTTTGGCGTCTCCCTCTCTGCGTGTATCTGTGTTTGCGGCTCTCGAGTGCCCTTTTAACAGGCTTTGATGTCTTCTTAAGTTATCCTCGGGTTTTAGTTGTAAAAATGGGCTTGGGCCGAACCGAGAAGGTTGGCCACACGGCCGTCGTCTGGTGGCGCAGCTAGATGGTGTATGGCCGCGCAGCGGATCACAGTGGCGCAGTGAGTTCGGCTCGTCGTGGCGCGACCGTCTGCTTTCAGATTGTCTTGGCTAGCCTTCTTGTGGGCCATGAATCTTTAGATCTAGCCGTCAGAATGTCTCCTAACCACTTCGTTATTAAAGATGATAGGTCGGTCTATTGTGTATCCAATTTCTCGTTTGATCTCACGGTGGCAATGTCTGTTTTCGGACTTGAACTCGTTCCATCTTGCGCTTAATCTGGAAATGCCCTTTTTTGTCCCTTTTTGAGCGATATTTGCTCGAAATATCTAAAACGACTTTTGAAAGTAGAAAGAGTAGAAATCATATGAAAACTATTGAAAGTCATGTTAAAACACCTTCAAAAGATATTGAAATTGTATGTAAAAGTGGTACAAAAACGGGTGTTATCAGTCATCTAGAGTAGGTGAGCCCTTGAAGATTGGCATTGGAGGATCCAGTTACGAGACAACCCCGATAGACATATACTTATTTCATTCAAATGTTTGATATTTTTCCACCAATCGACAATATGAACATATTTAAACTCCTGCCCATACTTCCTACAACAATATACTCATGCATTTTATGTTTTATATCCGTTTGTAATAGTTATAATTGACAACTCACGATGCATAAGGAATAACAACAGTATGGACGATTGCTGCGTCATGCCTAATCCGGTTCTTTCGGTATGTACATTGATGACGTGATCTTTTGAATAGTCACAAACATGATCGTTATAATGATGACGTGATCATGATGATGGCATTGTCACATATTGATTAGGATGATATGTAATTACTTATGATGGCATGATGAAGATGACGCTGATGACGTGATGATGATATTAGTTGTTGTTTCATTACATCATCATGATGTTATCCTCACAATTATTATAACTATAAACATAATTTATCATCAAATGGTACATCTTCATCATATATAATCATCGAATGTTTAGATACTTCCCACCAAAGATGAAATAAATGGAAAACAAAGAGTTAGACATGGACAATTTACATCTTTTACATCAATTGGCTAGCAAAAATTCTACAGGTTTAATTAGGCATGATATTTTCTTATCAATCCCATAGATCATCGGTAATAATGGATGGGAAGAGAGAGAGAGAGCGAAAGTTTTTTTATGCGCATCATTTATTGTTTTTTTCTTATTGAATACTTTATTATTTTTATTTTTACTATCATTTTATAACAAATTATTTCAAGTGCAAGCCGAAAAGATATATATATATATATATATATATATTGAAAAATAGTAAAAAATATACTTAAAAATACGTTAAGAGAACATATAGAAAAAACAACCATATATAATTAAAGAGCGCTCCAGAAGAATATTATATCTTTTTTCTTGACATGTAACGAAATTAAAATAACTTTCATACTCAAATACTTAAAGATAAGTACATAAATAGAAAATTAAAAAGAGATAGAACTTTTCAGAAATTAAAGAAAATTATTCATCTTAAATAGTTAAAGATACTTGAACTTGCCATTAAGATAGCATAAGCCTCGACGGATGCCACACAAACAACGTCAGGAGAGATGTCGTGATTTTTTGTAATCACAATCATGATAGTAATAATGCTGATATGATCATGATGATGACAATGAAACATGTTGATGGGAATAATATGTTTTAACTTATATTGGCATGATGACGATATTGGTTATTACTTCATTAGATTATCATGATGTTATCCTTATAATCAGAATCAGTGTCAACATAATTCATTGTCATCACCATATATAATCATTGATATTTAGAAACTTCCCACCATTTATATCTTCTCTAACATTTGGCTAACAAATTTTTTAATTATGCATATAAATTGTACATCGTCACAATCTTGATGGTTATATTGATGACATGATCATGATGATGTCACTGGCACATGTTGATGATGATGATATGTTTTGACTTATGATGACATGATGATGATGATGATGATTATGATGACATGATGATGATATTGTTTGTTATTTCATTAAATCATCATGGTGTTATCCTTACAATCCGGATCATTATCAACATAATTCATAATCATCGTCATAGTACATCATCATCATATATATTCATCGAATGTTTAAAAGCTTCCTACCAAATATGGAGTAAGTGAAAATTAAATCATTAGATATAGAACATCTATATCTTTTCCATCAATTGACGAAATAATAATCTTAAGATTACAACTCGATAATCACCTAGGAACTTGGGGAACAATGGTGAGATTGGAATATTCATTCTCCATCGCGTTGGAGACGATGCAAAACGAAAAACCGTTCAACTATATCTCCTTAATATATTTCTTATGAAAATTTCAGAAAAGATTCCTTAATTTCTTTCTTATGATCATTTCAGAAAAAATATAATTTATTATATTTTAAAGAGAAAATCTGAAACTTTAAGAAAATTATACAAGAAATTTTAGCAACACAAAAAAGGGAAAAGAATATATGATGACAACAAGCAACAACATTTGTTTACCCTCAAAGAGTAGAAGTAAATGGTACGCTTGACGGAATCCAAGAACTACCGACAATGAAACTACCAACAGTAAACTTTGAAGCTTCTGAAGCAGAACGAAGAACATGAAACCCAGGCCATGTGACCCGGCCCAAAGTCGAAGCACCCGAACCTGTATTCTGAAATTCAGAATAAAACAATGTCTTCAAAGCGAAATTTCCATCCCACTCAAGCCAGCCACGTGGATCAATTAGTGTATCGAGAGAAGTTTTCATAAAAACTGTCCTAGAATATTTTCTCCAAGGTCGACCCCAATAAGTTTTGGTGGATCCCATAACGAGTAGGAGATCAGAAGCGGCGCTGATCCGAGAATTGTGGATTATGATACCCGTGTTTTGATTCGGGTCGGATCTTCCTTGGGCGGTGATCGTGTTGGTGAAACTACGTGAACGGCGTGCGAAGATGTTGCAATTATGGAGAACAACAGCTGCATTTTCGAAGATGAAATTGATGGTTCCGTAAACATCACAATCGCGGTAAAATTGGCGGTTGGAGTGAACGTAGAGTGTGTCTTGATAGTCTTCAAAACTACACAGGTAGAAAACAGAGAGATCTGATCCAGATCTTAGAGCTACCGCTTGCCCGTTATTTACACCCGCTGTATTTTGAAATGTGATCCCTTGCGCTATAAAGCCATCTCCGACTGCTGCTGCAATTATGTGAGAAAAAAGTAGAATCTTGAATCTAAATAGTTTGGTTTCTTCATGCACGTAACAATTTGCAAACTAAACCTTATAATAAACAAAAGTAATCGTATTTTCTGTTTTGTAACAATACGTACCAACAGTAGCTGAATTAAACGTGGTCGTTCCTCCTCCAACACTTCTGCTTCCAGTAATAATCGTTTTTCTTTTACCATCTCCTCTCAACATAACATTCTTTTTTCGAATCTCAAGATTCTCACGGTTAACACCTTTCTTCACATATATCACAAACCTACCACTCCCTAGAGCAGCGTTAATCGCTTCCCTTACCGTTATGAAATTACCAGACCCATCTTTAGCCACCACCGCGTTATATCTCGACGTTGAGCTTTTTAAAAGCTTTCGTTCACCGGGTTTAACCCAAGAAGGGAATCCGTCTTTCTTTTGTGGGGTGTAGTTGAAAGGAATTTTGTTAATAGACAGTGTATTGCTTATTAGACTTGAGACGTTGTTTGACATCAAAGGAAGGACGAGATCAATAACACCGACCTCTAAACACCCGTTTCGACAAGTTTCCAGATTGGTTAGAGCCGTGCTGAGCCATGTTTGCGCGTCGGGTTTTGAGCACTTCACGTTTGGATCCATCGTCGCGTTGATGTTCGAGACGGTGAAGTCGTAAAGCTTGAGACAATCTTCGCAAGCTCTTTTTTAGCGTGTGTCGCGACACTTTGGTCCTAGAGTGGACATGTGGGTTTTGGCTAGGATGGCTCGGTCTAAAGTGAGTTCTATCAAGATTTTGAGGAACTCGGATTTAGTTTTTATGGATTTTTGCCTCGGGTCATGGGTTAAGAAATACTCACATTGTTTAGGGTTTGGAGTTTGGCTACACCATGCTTTCACGTCTTTTGGTTAATACCCCGAAACGGGGGATGCCAGGACAATGCATAACAAAATAAAGTTAGTATACACTTTAAAAGCCATTATAAGATCAAATGTTTTGAGAAACGAAGTGTTTGTAGGTTGGATGGTGAGACTGATGTCTTCAATTGATGTGTTTATATAGATGAATGACTTATGTTTTTATTAATTAAATAATTTACATATTATATATATTCCAAAAAAATAAATACATATTTGCAAGAGATAATGTATTTGTGTCTATATCAACCAATGGATTAATCTTGTTGTCACATATTCTCAATATTGGCATTTATACAAAATGGTATACCACAATACCGTTTTACATAATGAGTTATACCACAACAAATTGCTTACATGGTATTTTAAGTATGGTACTTGACCAAAAAACTTTTTTCTTTAGAAATGTCTCGTGCACCAAGCTTCCATAAATCTCTGACGCACCAAGTTTTTCTTTTATTAGAATTTTTATCAAGTTGTTTACAACTCTCTACCTTTATCTTCTTACCCATGACTTCGAATTTAAGCAAGAATAAAAAAATATTACATGATCTCTCAAATCTCTTTTGTTCTCGGTAACAAAGTAAACTAATCCTAACAATCTTAACTTTTCTTCTTTTATATCTAGGGTAAGAGGATTTTCGCAAATTAGCTTGACTTGATTGGAACGCCTCAAAATTTTCAATTCAATATATATTTTCTGATTTAAATATACAATAGAATCTTTATAAATTAATATTCGATAAATTAATAATAATTATAAATTAATAAATTTTACCGGTAACGAGTTAGACCAGTATAAAAATTAGTCAAATTCGATAAGATAATAAAATAATATTTTTTTTTGAAAAACCTATGTTAATATATGGTCCTAATAATAAGATAAATTAATAATTATATATTTAAGCATATGTAACTAATATAATGTCTTATTTTATTATTCTATTGATGTTTCAAGTTTATAAATGTTATTTGATTTATCTTCCAAATTTATTGAGATGATATTTTCTGAACAAATTTTAAAGTGTCGAAAACATTTGTTTATTGTATCTTAATGAACATTAAAAATTATAAAAGAAAAATATCTCTATAAGTGTAGATGTCACTTGAATGACATTTAGAACGGGATTAATATTAGATGCTCTGATCTCGAGCATATAGAAATTAGAGATTTTGAGTAAGAAAAACTTTCTGATATATATATATATATATATATATATATATATATATATATATATTTTTTTTTTTTTCTTTTTCTTACAGCAGCTGTAATATACTACTAATTAAACCCATTGATTTCAATCAGAAAAAAACAGTCTAAATTTAACTTTTAATACTAATAAACAATTTTCGGTTACCACAAAAGTAATAGGTCTATTAATTAGCAGAAGTGGTAGTGGTTCATTCATTGGATGTCAAAAAGTCTTCAATAAAAGAAGAAGAATAAAAATTCAAAGTCATGCCTCTACATAATTATTTTGTATATTTATACATTTGTTACATCTATAATAAAAATGTAAATATATGCATGTATTAAGGCAGAGAGAGTGTAGTCGCTATCCACAAAGATAAATCAACTTCGACTGGTTTCTTTCATGTATATACGACGACTCGTTTGCCGTAGCGCTCGGTGCACGTCTGCCAGCCCTTTGCACAATTCTTTTTCTATTGATTCTGTTTAATCTTATTATGGGAAATATAAATACTTTGAAACTGTCAAACTTTGTTTTCATTTCATTGTTTTTGTGTATAATCAGATACTACAAGATTCTCTCTTAAAGTTTTTCCTTACTAATGTCTTTTTGTTAAAAATAGTTTATGATTATTCATTCTCCATCATTGATAAGATCGAGTGGATAAGATCAATAAGTGGATAAGATGAACTTGTTGGATAAAATCAACGAATGGATAAGATCTATCCAAACTTTTCAAACTTCTATAAATAGCTGTCATTACTTTTTGTAAGAACATATGTTTTGAAGAAGTTCTCTTTTCCTCTTTCTCTCTCTACTCTCTCTCTACTCTCTCTCTCTACTCTCTCTCTCTAGAATTTTCTCTTAAACTCTTTATGCTTCTCTCCTAGAAAGCAGAGTTTCTAAGTAGAGAGAGCATTAGTTTACAACACGTTATCAGCACGACCGTCTCTCGATCTATCTATATACCAGATCCGCCTGTGTATTACGAAGGTAAGATTTATTTATGTTCAGTTTATTTTAATTTTTATTATTTACGGGTAGATAGGCTCTGCCTTCCCCGTATATTTGTTATGCCGGGATGATAGGCTATGCCTTATCCGAGCCGATCGTTATGATAGGCGCTGCCTTCACGATCGAAAAAATGATCACATGGTAGACTATGTCTCCTCAGATCATATTTACAGAGAGGAAGGATAACACCTCCTCCTTATTTAATTTATGTCCATGCATTCAATTTATTTATGCAGTGGGAGGTTAAAACCTCCATTCTTGTTCATTTATTTATTTTGGAGTGGTAGTTATAAAAACTCCTCCGCAAGCAATTGAATGGTAGGCTCTGCCTCTTCATATTGCTTTAAATTATTGTCTTTTATTATGCTCAAATTTTTATAAAATTAAATGGGTTAAGTTTTTGTTATTCAGTAATAATAATAAATTTGGCAAAGCTCGAGATCTCCGTCCTTGATTTGTGTGATAATAATTTTATGTCTTGGGCGGAAGATGTAAGGTTCCATCTAAAGCGAAATGATCTCTTGAGCACTATTGATATGTCGGAAACGACACTATATAAGATAAGGCGAAAGCTATGATCTTTTTACGCCACCATATCTATGATGGTTTATAAGATGAATTCATCACGAGTAAAGATCATGAAGATCTTTGGAAATGAGTGGTTGAATCTCCAGGCGAGAAAATTCCCCCAAAGCTCGGAGTTAATTGATGGGGTCTAAATAGTCGTCCGAGATTGGAGGATTTCTTTGGGGACTCGTCGAGCTTTGAATTTGTAGGACCCTAAGCTGCAAGTGCACATCGTGCGTTGTAGTACTTAGGGTATCGATCCACAGGGAGGAGGTCAACTGCAAAACAGAAGAATCAGGGCAACCAAAGACGCAGGGAACTGGATTTTGGGGTAAGTGTCACGGTTTTTGCAGAAAATAAAGAGAGCAGTACCACGCCTTATATAGAGAAGGTTGTCAGCCTTTTCTATAACCAACGGGAAAAGGAAAATAAACTTAAAGACTTGTAAAAAGGAAATCAGGTAAGCAATGCAGAAAAAGTAAGTATTGAAGTGCGTAAATCTTGATGTAAAAGCAGATGGGACGAACACGTTTGGAATCTTCTCGGAAAATCTATGGGTTCTAACTAGAAATCAAACACACAAAAATTAAGCAAACGAGACTAGGCGATTTTCCCCAAACTGATTCACTTGTTTTAACAACCTAACTTTATCAAGCAAGGTCGATCTGCGAACTTCTATTCCGGAGGTATACTCTCATATCCTGCGTCCTAGACGAACACGCAATAAGATCGAGACAATAAACATTCATACATCTTTTAAAGGATGTTCTCTACCTTATTTTGGTCTATATCTGAGATTCAGGACATTCGTCGCTCTCAAGATCCTGCGATCAGAATATAGTTCATGACGCTAGACTCATGCAATAAGAACGAATAAAGTGAGACAGTAAACTCTAATCTTCGGCCTAAACAATCGGTTCAACAACAGTTAATGAAATTCCCCATAGATCCCCTTAAAGAACACCCAACGAAAGTAAACTACTCAGACATGAAAGAAGAAATAGAAAACGTGATTGATGAATGCATAACTTGTATAAATCGATGAAAAGAAAAGAGGGTTCAAGAACAAATCAATCTCCCTCAAAGAACAAAGTGGAAACCACGAATCAGAGATTCGCGGCCGCCAAGAGAAGTTTGTAACAAGAGAATTTCGTGAAGCTAAGTGGTGATGTCTTCAAGTGCCCTAGGTCGTGGATTAGGTCTTGGCTTGCATAAGGCAGCTGCGGGTTTAAGTTGGGCTTCAAATGGGCTCAGGAATCCGTGAGTGGCCTGGCCGCGCGAGCGAGTGGCCGTGTCGCGGCCACTGGTCGTCTGGCTCGGCCATGGCGCGGCCAGCTCGTCCTTCCGAGTGGTTGACGGACCTTCTTGCTTCTTCCATAACTTGAGATCCAACCGTGGGATTGTTCTCAAACAACTTCGAGGTGAAAGACAGCTGATAGGGCTACCTTGTCTCCACATATGAGCTTGATCTCGTGGTGGGAAGGCCTTCATTTGATGTTGAACTTCTGTCCTCGAGCACTGTTTCTGGAATTGTCCATTTTGCTCCAAAATATGCGTCTTTTGCTAAGTTTACCTGAAAAGAGTCTTGAACAACCAAATACTCGAAATTTAGTGTTTATGCATCAAAACCTTAGTGAAATGCTTATTAAAGCACTCACTTATGATAGTAAAAACGGGTAAAATATGCATGTTATCAACTCCCCCAGACTTAAACTTTGTTTGTCCTCAAACAAAACAGAAATATAAGTAAGGAAAAGAGGTTTGAAAACGTGGAAACTCACCAATACTTGGGAACTCGTCAAGTCTAGTAATCGACCTGTTTGAGCCACATAACTCGGAATTCAGCTTCAAGGCGTTTGGGTCTAGTTACCTTGAGCTTTTCACCCTTCCTGGATACGCTTCATGGTCCCTTTGAGTATTTCGAGCTCTCTCTTGTTGACCCCTTTATTCATTTTAGGTGTGCGGTCTCTATCGAGGGAGTATTGGTCGACGAGACATTATACTCTTCTCTTCCAAACATCTAGACAAAGACATTTCAGACACAACTCTCCTATTTTCTCTTCCCTTAGTCGATTTCTCCCTACTTTTCTAGGGTATCATTTTATTTTTTCTATCAACTTTCTTTTCTTTTTAGCTTGAGAATGATCACTTCTTTGAAGTTTCCATGATTGCTGCGAACCGTCATGGTCCTTTAAAGAACTCGGGTTGCCATCCTCAAACTGAGACTTTTCTTTCTATTTTTTTTTTCTTTTCTATAACAAGGGAAGATCAAGGAGAGGTTGCACTGCATCTACTTAGTCATGCTAGAGTTTAAAAGAGGAGCAAAGTTCGAAGTACCTCAAGCCCCTTGACGAGAAGATTTGATTCATTAGGTGCGGAGTCAACGCAAGATCCTTCGAGTACTCTAGAGATTAGAACTTTCTCCGTTGGAACGATCCACTCGCTGTGTTGAACTTAGTAAACCTTTCTTCTAAACCCGTGAGAATGGTCATTAAGGTTCCTTGTTCGAAATGACTTGTACCTAGCAAAGTTCATAGTTTCCGACTAAAAGAAAAAAAAAAGTTTTGACTCTATAAAACGACTCGAAAATTATGCATGTATGCTTAAGACTCATCAAATCAAAGCATAGTTAGTAATATAAGAAACCCCCCCCGGACTTAAATCAAACTATCCCCAGTTTGTTTAAATCGGGTTGAGGTGAAAAGGATAGGTAAATTCAAGTACAAGCTTGTGAAGACTTACTTGAAAGTGGCATTGGGTTTGGTATGGGCGGATGGACGTGTGGCATGGTTGAGCTAAGGACTTGATCATTCTCCTTATGTCCCTGCTTAGAATCGATTTGATTGAACAAAAGAAATCAAAAACTTAGCTCGAAAGGAAATGTGTTGCGCGGTTGAGCTTCCTTGCTTCGGATGGTGGTGGTGGGCGTGTGGTGGTGATGTTGGCGGCTGGTGATGATGTTGATGATTGGGGCACACCTATGTTGAGAAGAACAGGTACTCCGGTTGTTGAGTACTCGTCTGGGTTCCTTGACCTTTGATAACATCGTGAATGAGAGATGGAAAATCTTATGTCCTTGCGTCTTGAAGATTACGTCACCTCAGAAACTTGACTTGAAGTTTGGGTCTATGCTGGCCTATCCAGTGATCTGTTCGGGATCCCGGAAGACAGGTGTTGCTAGTATGAACTTCAATGCGATATGAAATCCTTACTTTGCTTCGGTAAAGGTCTTGGTCGCGGAAGAGAGAAGCTAGTCTTCGGGAACTTTCCTCTTCGCGGTTTGGTGAAGAAAGTTGCATCTTCTTCCTTCTGGAGCTTGCACAACGGTTTTCATCCTCTAGAACCGTGGTGTTCTTTTTTGTCTTCGTGGATACAGGTCCGCTGAACGTGCTGGACGAAGTAAGTAGAGAGATGGATATTAACTTGACTTGACTTGGATGGAGTCTTGTTTTGTCTCGCCGTCTTGGATGCAACAGCAATGTGCCGTGGTTGTGGAAGTGATTTTTGCGGTCTTTAGGTCGTGTTCAGGCCATTGAATCAAGGAGGATGCTTGAAAGGCTTGAAACAGGTTGAAGGAGATCCGGTTTGGTGAGGTTCGGGATGGAAGCGTTGCAGACGAAGGCCGGCCGCGCGACGGGTCGTGGCGGCCGCGGCCAAGCGCCTTGCCTCCGTGCCATCGTAGCTCGTGGCGCAACCAGGCTCCTTCTGGCCGGCCCACGGGCGGTTCGTCGCCCGGTGAGTGTTCTTCGGGTTTCCTTCTTCATATTTTTGGTCTTTTCTGGTTTTTCTGATTTTTTTTTGCTTTTGAGGTTTATGAAAATGCTGTAAACTAAGAAGAAACCAAAACTAAATATTAGTATGGTTAAGGAGATGAGAAACAGAATATCTAAAATGGGTTGTCTCCCATTGAGCCGTGATATCTCTGTAATTTGCATGATTTTAGTACATGTTTCATGATAGTTAGGACTTCATTCTTGCACTTTAGTGATAGCTTGCATCACATTTTCTCCCATGTTAGGATTAGATGCATTAGGTTAGGTTTCTGCATAGTCTTGCATGTTTGGAGTGTGTTCTCAGGTGCTTAGGATGATCTGAAGAAGAGACCAAGGAGGGAGGTCACAAATGGAGAATGAGCCGGTAATATCGAGCATGGATCACGACACGAGGTCGATTTAGACGAGTAGTAGCGGCTTAGTCCCGAAAGGAGAACCTCGGTGTGAAGATCCAGCAAGAAGATGCCCAAAGGTCAAATATCGGAACAAGGCAACGGGAAGTGCCCGATTCAAGTACCAAGGAAGGGAAGCCTTCACGACATGACCCCGAAATCCTTGCCCGATATGGAGCCTGCCCGAAGAATCAGAAGAGTTAGCGTTTCGGCTTGTCCATAACGACGTGAGCCCGAAACGCTAAAAGCCAAAATAGTACCATTTCGGGAAAGTGGTCCCAACGTTTATGTTTTTCCCTTTTTGTGTATAAATACCTACTCCCTCACTCTTATCTCTTCATCACGTTTTCTACTTTTATTTTCTGTCTTCTCTTTCAAGAACCGAAACTCTGTATTTTTCCATCATTGAAGCTTGTTTAAAGCTTTGATTTTTATGCAATCTTGAAGTTTTTAGTCTTATAGCTTAAGTGTTATTTTCTTAAAGCTTCTTCCTTTTCTTGTCTTTGATTATCTCACGGCTTATGAGTTACTCTCTCATCCTTATGGATCTTGAGGTTTCTCAAATGGCTTGTGAGTAGTCTTATTAGGACCTTGATGGGTTAAAAAGACCAAGGGACTCTCGGATTTATATTTATTGCTTAGCTAAAACATAAAGTTAGATTCTTTCTTGTTTATCATTCCCAAAGCTTAGTCTAGTTTGACCATCTAGGCTAAAGTCCTTAGGCGGCTTGACACGAACATCACGTGCTTGCTTAGCCGGATCTATGAACAAGAGTTTGATCTCTTAGGCTAAGACTAACCATCTGTCTAAGAATCTTACGGTTCAATAGGGACGTTGTAGATGCTTGTTTCTTCTATTGTACCGCTATGCGAGAGCTAGTCTATGGTGATAGAGATTCAAAGAGTTTAGACCCAAACATCATGGGCTAAACGATTTGAGGATCCCTTTACCTAAGAATCACTATCAAAAGACCAAGTCTTGATGTGATCCAAAAGCTTTAGCTTGATAAGCCGAACCGAGAGTTACCTAGTTCATGACACTCATCAAGATCCTTCCTTTATCTTGAAAGTTTATCTTTTTACCGTTTAAATATCTGTTTCTTGCTTAGCGTCTTTAAAGTTTTCTTATTTATGGTCTTGAGTGACACAAGATCAATCCTTTAGTAGTTTTTAGTAGTAAAGTCTTAGTCTTTACCCGATTTGAACTTGACTTATAACACCGATATGACCGTTATGTTCACTAACGCTCCCAAAATGGTTTGATACCCCATACGCTGTACTACTTCGGTTGATAGCAGTTGGGACATTGCTAGAAAGGTGAAAACCTTGTTTGTCAATTGGCGCCGTTGCCGATTTGCGAGATAGTTTAGTCATTTCGGTATTAGGTCGTTATAAGGACAAGATTTTATTTTTCAGTCTTTTAACACTCTACTCGTACATCTCTGTGTTGAAACAGGTACATGAACCTACGTTCACACGGTACAACAAACCTTGTTCCCCCAATAGACGATATCCACCTGCTTGAAAGATCAGCTAGACGAAATCGGGAACAAGCCGAAACAGTTAACCGTGTGACGATGGAAAACGAACAAGGTGCTCAAGGAGCTGCGGGCGCAGCTGGTGCACAAGGACCACAAGGTCCACAAGGAGTTCAAGGACAGCTTGGTGTTGCAGCTGCTCCACGAGCTGTGAGGCAAATCGGTGCTGGGGATGCACCGATATCGACTGCAAGCCGACACGGTATCCAGCCACCACCAGTGCAGAACAATAACTTCGAGATCAAAAGTGGTCTTATCTCCATGGTGTAGAACAACCGATTTTTCGGTCTGCCCTTGGAAGACCCACTTGACCATCTCGACCAGTTTGACCGTGTGTGCGCCATGACCAAAATCAATGGAGTAAGCGAAGATGGATTCAAGCTGCGTTTGTTTCCCTTTTCACTGGGAGACAAAGCACACGCATGGGAAAAGACACTGCCACACGGATCCATTACCTCGTGGGCAGACTGCAAGAAAGCTTTCCTGATAAAGTTCTTCTACACATCGAGGACAGCCCGATTGAGGAACGAAATAAGTGGTTTCACTCAAAAATCCAACGAGACTTTTGGTGAAGCTTGGGAGAGATTCAAGGGTTACACCACTCAGTGCCCTCACCATGGATTCAGCCAAGAATCACTCCTCAGTACACTATATCGGGGTGTCATTCCCAAGATTCGGATGCTGCTCGATACGGCGAGCAATGGAAATTTCCTAGCTAAAGACGTTGAAGACGGTCTTGAGTTAGTTGAAAACTTAGCTCAGAGTGACTCCTCTTACCACGAAGACTATGACAGATCCAACCGTGGTTCCAAAGAAGAAGTGGAAGGAAGCCGGAAGGTGATCAAAGAGCTCAATGAGAAACTCGACAAGTTACTACTTGTCCAAACTCAAAAGGAGGTCCATTTCGTGGAAGAACTCACTCAAGTCAAAGAAGGGGAGGACATTCAGTATGAAGATGTCAATTACATCAACGCTCAAGGAGGGTATAACAATTGGAGACCAAACAACAACCTTTCCTACCGGAGCACGAACGTCGCAAATCCTCAGGACCAGACCTACCCTCAGCAACAAGGAGGAGGAGCAAAACAATTCGTGACCTACACGAATCCACAAGGCTTTGTACCACGGTTCCAAAACCAAAACGGCTATCCGCCACGACATCAAGCCGGTGCACCTCCTGGATTCCAACAACAACAACAAGGAAACCCAAATGCTCAAGCTGGCTTTGAATTGGAGGGAACTCTGAAGCAAATTCTACAAGGTCAAACACATATCCAGGCGAATATGCACAAACGTTTTGCTGAAGTACATAACAAGATTGATGGTGTCCACACGGAACTATCCGGGAAGATTGAAGACTTGACCGCTCGTGTCAAGACACTTGAAAACAAAAAAGGCATTGCATCTACAAGCCAAGCAAGCAACCTTCCTGGAAAATCCGTTACGAATCCAAAGGAGTATTGCCAAATGATCACCACTTTCGACGAGGAAAAACGGGATCTTCCCGATATCACTTCTCCAAAACGGGCTCAAGTCGATGCGGACATCGACATCCTAAGAAGGGGAGGGAGTTCTAAAAATTTGGCAACCCCTGAAGAGAAAGCACCATTCCTGCGAGTCTATAAACCGCCAATGCCATACCCCCAGAGGCATAAGAAACGTCTCATAGAGGAACAAGAAGCCGAATTAATTGAAACATTGAAGAAAGTTGAAGATCTCTTCAACAATACTGACGAGACCAAGCCTATTCCAGATTTTCTAGTAGCCTTGAAGGATAAGCTCTATGCTGATGCAATGGCAACGATAGGGAGGAATGCAGCAGCCCGTGAGGAGAAACCTAAGGAGGAACCCTTAGTAGTTAAGAAGCTCGAAGACCCATGATCATTCACTTTGCCATGCACACTCGGAGGAATTACCTTTGAAAACTGTCTGTGTGACCTCGGGGCAAGCATCAACGTGATGAGCCGAGCCACAGCTGAGCGTCTCGGGTATGACACCTATACCGACTGCAAGAAGCCGTTATCACTGGCCGATGGAAGTGAAAGGAAAACTGTTGGGAAGCTGTTGGACCTACCCCTCATGATTGGGAACGTGCTACTGCCAAGCGACTTCCTGGTGATAGAGATGGACCAAGATATCAAGGAAACTCTCCTATTGGGAAGACCTTTCCTAGCCTCTGCCGGTTGCACGTTTGATTGCAAAAACGTCAAGGTAGAGCTGAGACTAACTGGAAGCTTGGTAATGCACTTTGACACCAAAGGGAAGAAAATCAATGAGAAAGAACACGCATATTCCCTTGAGCTCAAGAAGACAGTTGAGAAGACCAAAGATCCATCCTTGGAAATATGTTACGATGGAGCCAGCTTTGATGGGGTCTGTCTCAATACAATATTCGAAGGGCAACCAGGAGAAAACCAAGAAGAAACAAAAGAAGAAATCACTTGCAAGAAGTCCTACGTGAAAGGACCGACTCTCGGTGATCTTCTGGAAGGTATGACTCTCAAACCTGTTCTCTCTGCTGGTGGTGAGATGAGATACAAGCTAAGATGCAAGGGAAAAGTTAGACCCTTTGCTTACCTTAAGGTGATAAAAGACACCGATTTGACCAATCAAAAGGGTTCTAAGGCAAGCAAAGAAGGAACTTCCGATGTATCTCTGGCTGATTTCATCACAATGGTCAAGGAAAGTAAGGATCCTCTCACAGGATCGAGGGGTGTTAATTTCCCTCTTTCGCACTAAAAGATGACCAAGAAAAGTCAAGCTAAGTGACTCAAAACAAAACGCTCTTGGGAGGCACCCCAAGCTTATCCATGTACATATTAACGCTTTTTCTAGTCTAGTTTAATATTTTCAGGATCCCATGAGAGATAAGAAGGGGAGACTTACACATAAGAGGAGCTAAAACCAATGTGAGAAGCTGTCTGGCTCAATAACGGGATGGAATATCGGGTTAACACCACGATATTCTCCCTAGGTATTCCTTGCCGGGCAGGCTCAACGGCGTGTAGCCGATATGGGACGAAGCCCAAGCTAGACAACCATCACGGTGGTCAAATATCGGGAACAAGCCGATATCCGTAACGTTAATCATACCATATCGGAGTCAACCCGATATGTCCGTCCAGGTAAAAGGGTGGCTAGGCTTGGCCAATCCGAAAAAAGCGCTCAAATTATGGCCCACTTTTTCGGATAAGGCAAGAATACTTGGTTGGGGTTAACCGACAATTATTCCCCGAACTAAGAAACCCTAGTCAACCCTTCCTTTCCCCATGTCTCCTTTTTCTTTATAAAAACCCTCGCCTCTCTCGTTTTCATTCCCCATCACTCTCAATCCTAGAAATTTGCTTTTGAGTTTTTATTTCGCAAAGCCGAGTTTGAACATTCATCCGAGGATTTTCGCATATCGATCTAAGGTAAAATGCTAATATATAACTATACGATTGATAATCTCTTAGAGTTGTTCAGATTCTCTGCATTAGGGATTGAGAGTAGATGGAGGAACGTTTTTGTAGACGGATTTCGCGTAAAGACTTAGGTTTTTTGTTTTGGTTTTTCTGAATTTCAGCACATCTATTTGTGAGAATAGCTTCACGACTTATCTCTTTTGAAGTGTCGAGATTCTAGAATACCATTTTCCACCTTTTTGTTTACACGCAAGCTTGTCTAAAATCTGGATTTGTGAAGAACAACTTATAAGCAACACTCTTTATTCTTCACTATTTAGATTCTTCGCCGATCTAGTGATACTCAAATATGTTTGCTTGAGCCTCTTTAGTCATGAATAGAGTTACCTTAGGTTTAAACATACATGCAAGATAGTCTCTGTCCTTAGAGCTTTTCCTTGTACTTACACACTTTCCGAGTGTTTTGGATTGATAGGTACAATGGTAGGAGCAACAAGAAGCGGAGCTATTCTTGGCAGATCAAGGGAATACCAAACAGAAAAGAGACAAGGAAAGAGACCAGTTGGTGAATCCAGCCGAGCGGCGATTGTACGTTCACCCACACGTGCATCGGGAAGAAGAAATACGGGATCTCGACATACCCTGGCCGAAATGCGTGCAACATTCAGGCGAATTGAGTTCAAGGCCACGAGCTACCCCCACGAGGAGATAATGGCCGAGCTGGGCATCTACGAGGACTGCCAGATCCTCTTCAACGCAATGGGCCTGAAGAAATTCATGGAAAACGCTTATGCGTCCCATGACGAAGCGACCTTCCAGTTCCTTGCAACACTGGAAGTAACGTTCTACGCATTCGGAGAGATTACTCAGGAGGAAGTTGGAGATGGGCACATTCGTTTCAAGTATGGAAACGATACTCACCGAATGACATTTCAGGAGCTGGAGTCGATATTCGGATTCAGCCAAGGCGATATGCGCGAAATGTCCCTGAATATAGAAAGGGAGGAGTTGGAGGCACTGTGGATGCACATTGGGATAGGGACGTACCAGCCAGGAGTGAACAAGAGCACCAGGATAAGGCACCCAGCCTTAAGGTATGTGCAAAGAGCTATTGCACATACTTTCTTTGCAAGGAAGGAATGCGGAGCTGTCCTGACAAAGGAGCTGGAGATAATGGACGACGGCCTGGTGGAGATCATTCAAGAGACACAGAATGACTTTGAACTGAAAGGAAGCAGACGGAGCACCGGCTTGATCACGATATTACTCAAGGAGCTTCTCCACTACAAATCATGGATGATATCCACACCAAGCGACAGGCCTCAGATAAGCTGTGGAGGAGTTGTATCTGCTATCTTAAAAGGGGCTGGCATTGATCTCGAGGAGCCAACTCACGGAATCCGGTGGATAGACATTGCAAATCTAAAGAAGTGCCAGTTTCTCGGGAAGCCATATCGGCATGGGCACCGATATCAATTCACCCGAGCATCAGGACAAGCTGCATTACTGTTCTTGCCAAACCTGTGGTTGACCACGATAAGGGAGCCAAGGAATTTGGGTTTCGACCCCCAGGATGAGCATCTCTTCCCATATGGAGCTGACTACTATGGGGACTACGAGGAGGAATATCGGGATGAAGCCGATATAGTTGCTCAAGAGGAAGAAGGAGGTGAGGACGAATACGAAGACCCTACGGACGAGTATGGTTTCCCTCTCTACGGGGGGATCGTTACCATTTCGACCCAATCACGAGTGCGACTCATCGAACCCTCAAGACGGCGCACGATAGGATCAAAGTGCTACAGCGGTACTGCAAGTGGCAAGACCGATCGATCAGGAAGCTAGTCTCCACGGTGAAGGGAATTAAGGGGCACGTGAAAGGCCTGAAAGGGAAAATCAAGTCGCTCACCTCAAAACTGAAGGGGTCGACACCATAGCCACGGTATGAAGCCGATATGTCTCCGGAGGAAGCAGAAGGAAATGAAACCGAGGAGTCCGATGAAGCAGACAGTCAAATGCTTCAAAGAAGGCATTCCTTCTCATTCGAATTAAGGGAGCGCGAACTGAATGATCCAGGAAGGCATTCCTGCCAAGAAGATAGCATATCGAGGAAGAGACGTGCGAGCCAGTCCCCGATACCGGAATCAGACAACCCCTCCTTCTCCACCAGTGAGGACACCACGTCCTCACATCACACTGAGCAGTAAGGTACCACTCCAAACTCTTGTACATAAGCATTTCTCTTTATTATTTTATTTTTGCTCGAGTTTTTGCATTATCATAGGACCATATTCTTCCTCTCTTCTATCACACAGGGACTGTGTGATTTAAGTTTGGGGGAGTATGTAGTACTTGCATTCATAATATTTGCATAGAAAAACACAAAAAAATTGAAATTTTTTGAAAA
>JAHZTW010000006.1:23977082-24035488 GCA_020283515.1 Alliaria petiolata
CTGCTAAAGGCTCCTCGAGTCTCTCCATGATAGTATCTTCATCCTTCTCAAGAAGATGTTTCTTGCTTCGGGTCTCCCTTGAGCTTCGAGCTTCCTTCCCGGCTCTCGCAAGTTCGTAGAGATGTAGTATCTCTTGCGTAGTCTCGTCACTTTCGTGGATGTAGCGCCCGATCAAATGCTCCTTCCATACTGTAGTGAAAGTAGTTTCCAGAGGAAGGTTTTCCACTACCTCGTCGAATTCCACAAGGTCTTCTCTGCTGATAAGGTCACAAATCTTTACAACCTTCTTATACCTATGAACGTCCATGATTCTTGGCGTGGTGACGTTGAACCTTGCTTGCATGAATTGGCATTTGATTATGCTCGCGTCTTCGCTGCTATCTTTGAAGTACTCCTTCAGACCCCTTTTCTCTTTTGATGCGATCCCCGAATCGTGATTCCTCCTGCACCCTCTTGTCGTTCAATTGGCAAGTCAGGACTTCGTCCAATGCTGGTTCTGGGGATGACATTCCATGGATTGGAGATGCTGAAGTTCGACGCGGTCGATGATTTGTGAAGGCGAATCTGTTCTGGATGTCCCTTGCCCTAAGAATGGTGTCTCCCTTTGCTCTGAGGCGAGTGATGACATTACAAGGGGCAATGATCACTTGTTTGAATCTTGCGCTCAATCGGCCGTCTGGCGCGACGTCTTCCACGCTCGAAGAATCACAGATCTCCTTGCGTCTTCTCGCGGGGAAACTCATTGCTCCTTTGGACGAAGGCAGCATGTCAATGAGCTCCTGTTGGTCTCGGGCAAGTCTTTCGAACTTGTCCCCGCTTCTTTCTAGTTCCAAGGCAATGCTCCTGATTGCCCTACTGTTAATGCTGGTTTGGCTCTTGACTGCCAGGCGGCATTCCCGTGCCTCCTCGATGTATTTCTCAAGGTAATCCTTGACCTCATCGATGGCTTCCTTAATTTCTTCGAGCTCGCAGTCGTACCCTCGGGTTCTACGTCTGATCTGGGCCAGGTTGTAGTCATGGCATCCTAGCCTTTCTTCCATCTTTAGAAATTTGTTTCGATCCCTTGAAGCTTGAGCCTCAAGTCTCTTGACCTGATCTGCGATTTCCTGCACCTTGCAAGATATCTCGGCTTGCATCGAACTGATCCGGGAGTGGTAGGTCTTCTCCAACTTGGCTACGCGATCCGTGAGGATTCGTGCTAGCTCTGTAAGCCGGTGCAGTCGCTGATGCAGGAAGGAAGGTGGGAGTCTTTGGTCGTGATGGGAGAGAACATAAATCTGGTGGTGAGAACTCTCGTCCTCGTCCTGCGCTAGGGGTGCGGGTGTTCCTTCAGAAGTGAAGCATTTTTAGGGGTGGCGGTATGGAGTGGTCTGCAGGTGGGCGTGAGTTCGGGGGCATGTAAGGATCGCTCCTTGCGTGCTTCATGGTATGGTAGTTCCTGAAACTAATAGAAAGAAATCTAGAAGTTAGAGAAAAAGAATGTCTTTGAGTTCTGATCCTGACCTTTGCTTTGGACAGCGAAACGCAACCTCCCCGGCAACGGCGCCAAAAGCTTGATGGGGTCTAAATAGTCGTCCGAGATTGGAGGATTTCTTTGGAGACTCGTCGAGCTTTGAATTTGTAGGACCCTAAGCTGCAAGTGCACAGCGTGCGTTGTAGTACTTAGGGTATCGATCCACAGGGAGGAGGTCAACTACAAAACAGAAGAATCAGGGCCACCAAAGACGCAGGGAACTGGGGTTTTGGGGTAAGTGTCATGGGTTTTGCAGAAAATAAAGATAGCAGTACCACACCTTATATAGAGAAGGTTGTCAGCCTTTTCTATAACCAACGAGAAAAGGAAAATAAACTTAAAGACTTGTAAAAAGGAAATCAGGTAAGCAGTGCATAAAAAGTAAGTATTGAAGTGCGTAAATCTCGATGTAAAAGCAGATGGGGCGAACACGTTGGGAATCTTCTCGAAAAATCTATGGGTTCTAACTAGAAATCAAACACACAAAAGATAAGCAAACGAGACTAGGCGATTTTCTCCAAACTGATTCACTGGTTTTACACAACCTAACTTTATCAAGCAAGGTCGATCTGCGAACTTCTATTCTGCAGGTATACTCTCGTATCCTGCGTCCTAGACGAACACGCAATAAGATCGTGACAATAAACATTCATACATCTTTTAAAGGATGCTCTCTACCCTATTTTGGTCTAGATCTGAGATTCAGGACATTCGTCGCTCTCAGAATATAGTTCATGGCGCTAGACTCATGCAATAAGAACAAATTATGTGAGACAGAAAACCTTAATCTTCGGCCTAAACAATCGGTTCAACAACAGTTAATGAAATTCCCCATAGATCCCCTTAAAGAACACCCAACGAAAGTAAAATACTCAGACATGAAAGAAGAAGTAGAAAACGTGATTGATGAATGCATAACTTGTATAAATCGATGAAAAGAAAAGAGGGTTCAAGAACAAATCAATCTCCCTCAAAGAACAAAGTGGAAACCACGAATCAGAGATTCGCGGCCGCCAAGAGAAGTTTGTAACAAGAGAATTTCGTGAAGCTAAGTGGTGATGCCCTAAAAAAACCCTAAAGTATATGATAAAGTTTTGTTTATCAAAAGGCTTTTGATGTATATTAACCTTCTTTTTATAAGTTAATATTTTGGTTAATTATTGCATCTCTTATATGTATTATGGCCTAGAAGATGTCACAATTTGAGATTCAGGATGGAGATACTTGTCTAGCAGACAGTGCTACGACACATACAATCCTTAGGGATAAAAAGTATTTCTTCTGTCTCAAAATGAAAGTCTCCGCCGGAAGCGTGAGTACTATAACTGGTTTTGCAAAGATTATACTAGGCTCTGGAAGAGCGAGTTTTTCAATGCCAAGGGGTACAAATTTTATAGTGCAAGATGCATTATACTCCCCCGAGTCTAAGCGGAACTTATTAAGTTTCTGAGATATCCGAAGAAATGGATATCATATTGAGACTATTAATAAGAATGGCATTGAATATCTTTGCATTACAACAGAGAGGAAACATCAGTTGGAAGAATTACCAATGATGTTCTCCGGATTATATTGCACAAAGATAACCATGGCTGAATCACATGTTGCGGTAAACCAGAAGTTTACCAGCACTTTTAGAGTGTGGCATGAAAGATTAGGCCACCCTGGTTCAGTCATGATGAGAAGGATTGTGCAAAATTCGAGTGGCCACCCATTGAAAAACAAGAAGATTTTTCAATCGGGGGAGTTTTCATGTAAGGCATGTTCTCAAGGAAAACTCATAAGTAGGCCTTCGCCAGCTAAAGTTGGGAATGAATCCCCTGTATTTCTAGAGAGAATACATGGTGATATATGTGGGCCGATTCACCCACTGTGCGGGCCATTTAGATATTTCATGGTATTGATTGACGCATCTAGTAGATGGTCACATGTGTCTCTTTTGACCACAAGAAATATGGCTTCCGCAAGATTCATTGTCCAAATAATTAGGTTGAGAGCGCATTTCCCTGATTTTGCCATAAAGAAAGTCAGGCTTGATAACGCTGGTGAGTTCACTTCAGCGGCCTTTAATGACTATTGTATGTCTTTGGAAATCGATGTTGAGCATCCGGTTCCACACGTACATACCCAAAATGGCATGGCTGAGTCTTTCATTAAACGGTTGCAGTTGATTGCAAGACCGTTAATCTTGAGAACAAAGCTTCTAATCACTGTGTGGGGACATGCTATATTGCATGCTGGGGCATTGGTCCAGGTTAGGCCAAATGCATATAATGAATATTCCCACATACAGTTAGCGTTTGGCCATAAGCCAGATTTTTCCCATCTTCGTGTGTTTGGGTGTGCGGTCTATGTCCCTATAGCGCCACCCCAAAGAACAAAAATGGGACCACATAGAAGATTGGGAATTTATGTCGGGTATTCGTCACCAAGTATAATTAGGTATCTTGAACAACTGGTGATATGTTCACGGCACGGTTTGCCGATTGCCACTTTGATGAAAGTGAATTCCCTGCATTAGGGGGAAGATTGAGAGAATCACCAAATGATATCACCTGGTGTATACACTCTTTGGCTTATCTTGATCCTCATACTAATCAACGCGAGGTGGAAGTTCAGAAAATTATACATATGCAAAGTTTGGCAAACCAGTTACCTGATGCATTCACGGATACGAGGAGAGTGACGAAGTCCCATATCCACGCAGCTAATGCTCCATCAAGAGTAAATGTTACTGAAGAACATATTGATGTAAGTAGAGCAAATGAACCGAGGGTTCAGCTGAAGCGCGGGAGGCCTATGGGATCAAAAGATAGAAATCCCCGACAAAGAAAGAAGATGGAAGCAAAGGTTCCGGAAGAACCACATTTGTGTCAAATGTCCTAAAGACATTTGTGAAAAGGTTCCTGAAGAACCAAGTAAAGATATATGTCCGGAAGACATATATGAACCGGTTCCAGAAGAACCTGGTAAATTGTGGGTTAGAAGTGAAATAGAGGATGATGATGGAATGTTCTCTTTTTCTGTGTCCAATGAGATCGATCATGAAAATGATGATCTACATCCAAGTTCCATGTCAGAGTGCCAAAGAAGGCCTGACTAGGATAAATGGCAAGTGGCCATGAGGAATGAAATATTCTCCTTTACTAAACGGAACGTATTCAGACCGATAGCTGTTACACCTGAAGATGTAATGTCGGTCGGATACAAATGGATCTTTGTAAGACAGAGAAATGAGAAAAATGAGGTCACAAGGTATAAAGCTCGCCTTGTGGCGCAAGGTTTTTCTCAAAGACCGCGAATTGATTATGAAGAAACATATTCCCCGGTCATGGATGCAATCACATTCAGGTACTTAATAAGCCTAACGGCCTCTAAGAATTTAGAGATGTACCTGATGGATGTTGTGACTGCATATCTATATGGTTCACTTGATAGTGACATATATATGAAAATCCCTGAAGGATTTAAGATCCCTGAAGGGTCAAAGATGCCTAAAGCATCTAAAGATCTAAGTTCGGTCAAACTACAACGATCACTTTACGAATTAAAACAATCCGGACGCATGTGGTATAATCGCTTGAGTGAGTACTTGTTGAGTAAAGGTTACGTCAACAATGCGATATGCCCATGTGTGTTTATAAAGAAATCCGCATCAAGATTTGTGATCATTGATGTGTATGTTGATGACCTGAACATGATTGGAACTCAAAAGGAGATTGATGATGCAAGAGATCATATGAAAGATGAGTTTGAGATGAAAGATCTTGGAAAGACAAAGTTTTGTCTTGGGCTCCTGATAGAGCATTTCCAATATGGAATATTTGTGCATCAATCAAATTACACCAGAAGGGTGTTGAAACGCTTTAGTATGGATAAAGCGACTCCTTTGAGTACTCCAATAGTCAATAGACCACTCGATGTAGACAAGGATCCATTTCGGCCTTGTGAAGGTAATGAAGAAATATTAGGTCCTGAAGTGCCTTATATGAGCGCTATAGGTGGACTTTTATATCTTGCAAATTGTACTAGACCAGATATAGCTTTTTCTACTAACTTACTTGCAAGGTATAGTTCATCACCGACGCGCAGGCATTGGAATGGAATAAAGCATATATTCCGTTATCTTCAAGGTTCGATTAATTTTGGATTATATTATTCTAGAAACCCCGAGGTTGGTCTAGTTGGTTTTGCAGATGCATGATATCTATCTGATCCGCATAAAGCTCGATCGCAAACTGTATACATTTTCACATTTGGTGGAACTGCGATCTCTTGTCGATCCCAGAAGCAAACTTTGGTCGCCACTTCTTCAAATTATGCGAAGATTATTGCGCTTCATGAAGCATGCAGAGAATGTGTATGGATGAGATCCATAGCTCATCATATACAAGAAGCAAGCGGAATAATCACAGATAAAGAACCAACAAAGGTGTTTGAAGACAATGCTGCTTGTGTCGCTCAAATTAAAGAAGGTTATATCAAGAGCGATAGAACGAAGCATATCCCTCTAATATTTTTCTCTTATACTCAAGAGCTCGAGAAGAATAAAGAAGTAGATATTCAGTATGTTCGTTCAAGTGACAACGCAGCTGATCTTTTCACAGAGGCACTTCCTACTACAACATTCAAGAAGCATGTTCAGAGTATTGGAATGCGGCATCTACGAGATTTGTGAAGAGAAGATGAGATCCATCATTTCCAGGGGGAGTTTGCTGTTGATGTACTCTTTTCCTTTGCCATGGTTGTTGTCCCACTGGGTTTTTTTAAGGAAAAGTTTTTAACGAGGCAGCACGCAACTTCATAGTGATGGATACTCAAGGAGAAGCATTACTGCACTCTTTTTCCCTTGTCATGGTTTTGTCCCATTAGGTTTTTCCATGATAAGGTTTTTAATGAGGCAGTACGCAACACATCAATGATAATGGATAATCAAGGGGGAGTGTTAAAAATAGTTTATGATTATCCATTCTCCATCATTGATAAGATCGAGTGGATAGGATCAGCGAGTGGATAAGATCAACAAGTGGATAAGATGAACATGTGGATAAGATCAACGAATGGATAAGATCTATCCAAACTTTTCAAACTTCTATAAATAGCTGTCATTACTCTTTGTAAGAAAATAAGTTTTGAAGAAGTTCTCTCTTCCTCTTTCTCTCTCTACTCTCTCTCTACTCTCTCTCTCTCTAGAATTTTCTCTTAAACTCTTTATGCTTCTCTCCTAGAAAGCAGAGTTTCTAAGTAGAGAGAGCATTAGTTTACAACACTTTTAAAGTTTTTCTAAACTTTGTTTTTGTTTCATAGTTTTTGTGTATAATCAGATAATACAAGATTTTATCTTTTTGTGAGGGGACCAATATTTTTGAACCTATATAAGCAACTTTAACCTATTTTCTTAGGGAGGCACAAAATTTAGGGATTGTCTCTCCCATTTTAGGTCTAGCCTCCATTGGAGGAAAGGCCTTAGAGCTTTCTTTTGTAAAACTTTGATTTTTAATTTCAAGTACTTTTCTTTAGCTTTAATCTTTCTTCTTGCTTTGAGCTAACCATATTCAGCACCTCTAATCCAATGATTATGAGGAGTTCGAATATGTTTAGTGAGTAGATTTTTATGATTTAAGGATTGAGGTGATTAGGAAGGTTTTAAAGGTTAGATCTTGGTATTTTCTTGTTCTTAACTTTATCCTTTCTTGATTTGGAGTATCAAATGCTTAAAGACCTTGAGAGAGGCTTTATGATTCAAGAGATTTCCTTGTCTCATAAGAACTTAGGAAATCTCTTATGCCCAAACCAAGAGACTAGTATGCCTTAAAGACCATGATAGTGGCAAGTAAGGGCTAGTTATGCCATGTGAAGATCCGTGCTTCAGCTCCATCAACCTTTCTTTTCCACCACAAACCATGAGTTTGGAGAGAATGAATGATGAGAGGATCTTATCTTTTCCACAAACCATGGAAAGATTGCTTCTTAGGCCTAAGGATAGCTCATTTAGAAATGTGTAGATTTACCTTTTGTAAGCCAAGATCGAACCTTTAGCTTCCCTAAGCATGAACCTCATCCTTGAATCTGTTCTTTGTCATATAAGTAGTTTCAAAAGCATTCTCCTTTAGATTTAAAGTTTGCTCCTTTAGGTTGCTAGAAATAGCCTTATTTGCCTGTTTTTAGATTTCTTATTTTCACAATCAGTAGCTTTGTCTTTTAATTATCTAGCAGTAGCCTAGTAGTTTCCTAACCCTTCATAGGGTTTTGTAAAATTGTTTTCCTGGTCGTTTAGTGATTAGAAGTAGTTTTTAGGAATTTTCTCCCCCAATTTACTCGGATTTCGGCTTAGCTTTACTTTTCTCTTGCATTCTTAGTATCTTTCAACACCTAGGCTGGATTGACACCTAAAGTACTACAGCAACTCTTAGAGGCTTTAGGATTGATAGAAGAAACACCAAAAAATCCTCTTATCATTGATCGTGTGACATGTGCATTAGCACCTATTTATGTCATCGTGGTTGAGATAGTATATGCATGCTGCCGGATCTTAACCGATTCGTGCAGATTACTTATTGTGCATGAATTGTATATGAGAATGAATGAGGCCATTTGAGACTCCCTAGAGGTTTGTGGTTTGGCCAGTATCCAATGAGCTGGTTAAGTAACGACAGCACGGAGAGACGGGATTCTAGCCTAGGGCCGTGCTCTGCACGACGGTGCAGATTTTGTCAGGACATTCAGGTTATTTAACCTGTGTGGCTATATTCTGAATGGGTAATATGATTGACCTCCAGTCATTCGGATCATCTAGCCTTTGTGGCTATGGTTCGGATGGTCAATAAGGGAGAGCAGAGGGGTGTGAATCTCAAATGTGCAGAATTGCCATGGCTAGTAAAATGAAGCATCATATAGTATATATATATATAGTTATATATATGCATATGGTATAGCTTCTGTTGCATTTGATGATTGTGTGATTGTGTGACTCTTGTGTGATTGTGTTATTGCGTGTTGATTGTTATTTTGGGGTTTTATGGGGGATTGATTATTCATATAGGGGACCCGAACTCACTGAGCAAAGTAGTTGCTCACGATTCTACTTGTTTTGCAGGTAACCATTAGTGGGAAACCTTACGGGTTGAAGGAGCTTAGGTAAAGCTGGTGTAGTTCGCATGCCTTTTGTAAAATCAAGTACGTGTTTATTATGTAAAGAAAGCTTTTGAGCGTGAAGCTCCCTGCTGGATATGTATGTATGTTGGTTACACTTGGAATCTAAGTATTATATGAATAATATGTTCGAGGAAATACTTGTGCTTCCATGTGATAGTAGTCCTTGTCCGGGACGAACCAACTATCGGATATGCCTCGGGCTGAAAAGCTTTGAGTCATGTTCGATAGGTAAGTGTGCTCAGATGTTTGGTCTAAGGTCTCTGGATTTATTCTGCAAACATAGGACTGAGCGTTTGGGTGTGCATTGTAGTGTTCTCGGTCTGGTCCGGGTCGGATGGTTGGTCGTTCATGTTCTTGTTTGATTGTTGGGTGGCCGGCCGATTGCACCCTGACATAGGCCGGATCGGGAGCGTTACAAATATGCCAAGTTCTTCTTGTCCTTCGGGTGGCTTCCATATCGGGGTCTCGTGTCGGGACCATCCAGTTGTAAAGTCCATAGCCTGCTGATTGTATCGGGCTCATCCCGTTGCGTGCGTCCGGTATATAGAACTTGGGGAATATAATGTAGGATCCTTACTTCGGGGTGCTTCCGTTGGGGTCAAGTCGTGGTCATGCTCCGTGGTTCATCCTTACGCTTGCCCGTATCGGCTTCGAGGTCGTGATCGATGCCTGATGTTGTGTGGGAGTTTGTCTATTTCGTTGTCCCCTCGTTAATTGCAGGTCATTCCTTAGTATCCCTTGGCTCCTAAAACACCTGATAAAGACTGTGAATATGCAAATTGACTATGAATCTATCCTAATGCGTTCTTGTTCTATGATGGATGCAAATGGGAGACTTAGACAAGGAAAATGTACACAAATGAGTCCTAAATTTCTATGAATGCATGCATAAAACCATGAAATATGCAGAGGTGTCAGGGTTCTAAGGCTATCACGAGGATAGTGCCTCTACGGGACGTATGGACCTTAAGTTTATGGGTATGTCTGATAACACTTAAATTTTACTCGCAAAACATATCATTTCAAGATTCTTTACAAGTTTTTTAACCCGGATTTTAAAGGTTTTAAAGTGATTTCCATGTTTTCTAGTCTCAAGAGTCATTTCAGGGAAATTGGGCAAAAAACATACATTATGGAGCAAAACGAGCATTTTCGGGACGAGTGCTCGGGGGCATATGTTCAACATCAAATAACGACCTTTCCACCACAAGATCAAGCCCATATTTGGAGACAAGATAACCTTATCAGCTGTCTTTAACCTCGAGGTTATTTGAGTTCAATCCCACAGTTGGATCTCAAGTTACGATTGAAGCAAGAAGGTCCGTCAAGCACCAAGAAGAGCACGCTGGGTGCGCCACAACTTATCCTGAAGACCAGTGGCCGCGCCACGCCTGGTCGCTTGCGCAGCCAGGATATTTCGGCCCCATCCCGAGCCTGTTTGCACTTATTCGATATTTCCCGAGGTTAAAACGTGAAGCCCACTAAATGAAGACATGAATGCCTATATAAATAGACTCCTAGAGCTTCACAAAGAACGTGACTTTGCACAAGAGTTTTTCCACAAACACTTTTCACACCACATTTGAGAGAGAAAGAGAGATCGACGGCCGCCCGGAGACGAAGATCTCGAGAGAGATTTCTTCAGCAGCCGCCACATTTCCTTCCTTCTCTTTTCATCTACTGTTCTTAGTTATTTACTTAAAGAAGATCTCTCCTACTGGATTTCCATTGGAGAAGTTTTCGAACCACGTTTCTTATTCAATACAAATCGCACCTTATTCATATCTCGAAAGATGTCTCTCGTTCCCATGAACAAGTAGTCGTCTAGTTTGGTTTAAAAGGGTTTCAAAGGGGTTTAATAATGGATTGATTTCGCTAGGTTGATAGAGATAAAGATCCTATTGGGTTTCTTCATTTATTTCTTGCGCTTATTGCATGTTTACTTTTCTGATCAATTAACAACTGTTCCCAGGATTGATAGATACACTAACGTGTGGTCTATTGTCTGGATCTAGAGGTTAACGAGCGGACCGCACCGTAGGATGCTAACGCATATTGACGGACCGCACCGAAAGTGTTTACCAATAGGTGAATGATATGTTTACGCGGTTGATTCACAACGTGGAATGATAACTCATATCTGCAGGGTGGAGCAAACGTAGGTGGTCAGATCTGCGAACGCGGGGTGATCATAGTCGATCATTTATGCTTAAGAACCTAACCGAGTAAGTCGCTTTTAAACCTAATCTATTGCTTGTTAGAACCGATCCATAAACCCCGGAGAATTCCCTTGGGCCAAACGCTTTTTATCAATTGATTTACAACCGTTTAATTCCCGTTTTCTGCTTGAAACAATACTACAAAACCGTGACGCGCAAACCCCAACCTTTTTATTTTGTTTAAAGAAGTTAGAAATTCAAGGACTTTTGGATCAGTTAGTTCTTTGCGGTCTTTAGGACGTGTACAAGCCTTGAAACAAGAAGGAAACTTGCAAGGCTTGACAGGGGTTGAAGGAGGTCCGGTTTGGTGAAGTTCGGGATGGAAAAGTTGCATAGGAAGGCTGACCGAACGACGGGTAGTCGCGGTTGCGGCCAGGCTTGTCTCCTCCAGGCCATCGTTGTTCGTGGCGTGGCCAGGCTCCTTCTGGCCGGCCCACAGGCGGTTCGTCGTCCGGTGTGTGTTCTTCGAATCTCTTTCTTCATATTTTTGGACTTTTCTTTAGAGTCTTTTAGCTAGACTTTGGAAAAGTTGTAGCTAAGAGAAAACCAAAACTAAAAATTAGAATGGTTAGAAAGATGCGAAAGAGAAAGAAAATACCTAAATAGGTTGCCTCCCATTGAGCCGCTGATAACATACATATTTTACCCATTTTTACCATCATAAGTGTATGCTTTAATAAGCATTTCATTAAGGTATTAATGTATATTTAGTGGTTTTCGAGTATTTTGTGTGTCCAAGACTCTTTTCAGGAAATCTTAGGAAAAAAAGATGCAAAAGGGAGCAAAACAGACATTTTCGGAACATGAGCTTTTCGACAAACGTCTAGCATGAGACGGAGGCCTTCTCACCCCGAGATGAAGCTGAATTTTGGTGACAAGATAGCCTTATCAGCTGTCTTTTACCTCGAATTGATTTGAGTCCAATCTCACGGTTGGATCTCAAGTTACGAAGGAAGCAAGAAGGCCCGTCAGACACATCCTCAGAAGAAGGCCGGCCGCGCCAGGAAAGCTCAGAAGGCCAATAGCCGGCCCATGAGCCAGCGCTCGCGCGGCCACGGCAAGTGACGTTCCCGAGCCCGTTTGCAAACCCAACACAAGCCCGATGGCCACCAAATTCGGTGCAACCCTAAGTGACGCCTAAAAGGACCTAAAGACCTATAAATACACGTTGCCACTCTTATTTTTGGGGAGTTCGAAGACAGCCACCAAGACCACGACCTAGAAGAGGAGCCGCCGCCAAGGAGGCAGAGAAGAGGAGCGAAAGCCGTCTTCTCCACTCCCCAATCTCGTCGTCCTATTCGACACTCTCTTTCATCTCTTTTCTGCACTTCTTTTGCATCGTTATTACTTTGTTTTTTTTCAGACTTTTGTGATTTTTACCTATTGCAATGATAATGAACTTCAAACCCATGTCTGAGTAGTCCTTTAGTTGGGTTTCAAAGGGGGTTTCTCGAAGGGATTTCTTGGTTTGATTCGATAGGTTGTTAGATCATAGGTAGAATACTTTTCATTATTCTTCGTTTGGATTCTTTCTTATTGCGTAATCCTTGACTAACCACTAAGGATCGATTGTAGGAACATTAGAACCGCGGGAGAGCTGAATCTCTTGGCCGAATATAGTTTTAAACGAGCAGGCACTGAAGGATGCTTATGCATATCGGCGGTGCGTTGTGAGCTATATCGAACCTGATCTTATAGCTGATCTTGCTGCAAAGTCGCTACCGAAAGGAGAGAGAACGAGTAGTTTAGGTTTAGGTGTTTGGTTTTACGAAAGGAGGATCCGACCACTTTTGTGTTTGAGCTTAAGAACCAGTAGAATCGATTTGCCTAGGTCAAGTGTGTTAACCCGTAGAATCATTCCGTGGAAAACCCTGAGAGATCTCTGAAACTCGGCGTTCCGTTTTATAGTTTTACAAACCTTCTTGATTTCCGTTTTGTTACTAAACCATCACCTCCCCAAAACCAATCTTTAATCTGATAGTTCTTATTTGGTTTTCTGTTTTAGTGGATTCGTTGAAGCATCATAGTCTATGTGGTTCGACGCCCTAAATACTAGAGCGCACATCTGTGCACTTGCATGCAAAGGGTTATAAATTTAAAACTCGAAAACGGACTCTAAAACCTGTTGCATCAAGTTTTTGGCGCCGTTGCCGGGGACTATTGATTTCCTTCTCACAAATTCTTTACCGAAAAAATTAACAGAATGATTACTGAACTACTCGTCTAACTCCTCGTTTTGCAGGTACTTCTCTAATGGGGGATCAAGTCCGAGACCCCGAAGCTCTTGGAGACCCGTTTAATCTAAACGGAGAACAACAGGTGGAAGAAGAAAAATATATGTTGAGCGATGAAGACGAGACGTTCGCCGAGGACGCGCCTGCAATCTCTGAGTTCGACGCGCCCCTCAAGTCCTTCCAAGACCAAAACTTTCGACAGGCACCACCTGAAGGAGACAATTTCGAGATCAAGAAACGCATTATAGACCTAGTTAAGCAGAACCAATACTGGGGCCAACCATCGGAGCAACCCATCGAGCACATTGAGGCGTTCGAAGGAGTCTGCGCCATCTCCAAAATTAATGGAGACTACCTGAGATGCATGCTATTCCTCTACTCTTTGGGAGAAAAGGCAAGCAAATGGTTGAGATCTTTAGCCCATGCGTCCATCACAACCTGGGAAGAATGTAGGAAGGTTTTTCTAAACCGCTTCTAAACTAAATCTCATTCCTACCTTCTAAGGGATAAGATACAAGGATTTCGGGAGAAAAAGCATGAAACTCTCATCGAAGCATGGGAGCGATTGATATACTCATATATTTCGCATATTTAGCTTACATTTAGAATAGGTTTTTTATGCATACATCATTCATAATAGACTATTTTGCATCATTTGTACCATTTTAAGTCCTAGAGAACTTTGCATTAGCATTTGCATGTTTCTTGCATATTTGCATCTTTTTCAGGCTGTTTTTGAGTACTTGGAGCTGTGACGGATGTTGAGCATTAACAAGAAGATGAAAGAAGATCATAAGAGTTGGCAGGAATCAAAAAAAAGAAAACTCGGACAAAAGAAAAGGAGCCGAGATCGACTGGTAGATCGACTAAGGCCAGTCGATTCAGCCAAGATCGAGAGGTAGATCGAGCAGAACCACTCGATCTCGGAATAGATCGACCGCACGATCGACCAAACTGAGCCGATCCAAAGAAGATCGACTGACCGATCGACTGAACCACCCGAACCAAACACTGATCGAGTCAAAGATCGACCAACTGACTCGATCCAGAAGTAGATCGACTGACCGATCGACTGAACCACTCGAACCATCTGAAGTTGACCCAGAAAAGTTTTTATGCTTTAGTGAAAGTGGTAGACATACTTTCTGTCTCTTGTCCCTTGTCTCTTCCCCCTTGTCTCTTGCCCCTTAAACCCCTCTTTTTAGGCCAAGAGTCATATTTAAAACTCTATATAAGGAGTGTTTATGTGTTTGTAATATTCATTCAGTTTTTCATCAAGTAAACAATCAAGTCTTTATATTCTCTCTTTCAAAGTCTTCTTAAGTGTTTTTGTAAGTTTTCCCTTGTTCTTGAATTTTATAGTTCTTCTTATTTAGTTCTTTAAAAATTCGTATTTTATATATAGATATTTCATATTTAAGATATTCCAAAGTCAAATCTTTCTTCTTAATTCTTGTTTAAATCTTTTGATAATTCTTGTATTTTATTATCTTCCACAAGTATTTATTTAATTTTCAATCTTTCTTATAAACCTCATTAGTCATGTTCCTTAACTCTAAACTTAAGTTTAAAGGAGATAAGAACATGATTTGTGAGTAAACCGCCTAAGATTTAAGGTTGGGATGATTAAGAAAGTTGGAGACTAAAAACTTGGTTTGTTTTCATCATGTACTTCATTTTAATTCTCTTCTTGGATTTGGGGGTTTTAAGGTCTAGAGACTCTCTAACGAGATCTCTTTAATCTAGGGATTTCCTTATCCTAACAAGACTTAGGAAATCCCTTAAAACCAAATCCAAGAGACTAGCTCATCCTTTCCCACACATCATGGATGTTTAGGAAGCTAGTTAAACCATTTTTTTTAAGATCCATTCTTAATGTTCTTCACCTTTTCTTTCCACCAAACATCATGGGTTAGGAGGAAAGGGTGAAGAAAGGATTTATGCCACACATCATGGATAAATCTAAATTGGTTTCTTAAGGTTTAGAGAAATAACTAAAAGAGTAAGAATTTATGTTTTTAAACCCCAAGTTCGAATCTTCAACTTCCCTAAGCATGATTCCCAACCTAGAATCTGTTTTTAATAATTTACAACAAAAAAAAAAACCATTTTCCTCTAGTTTTATGTTTGTTTATCTTGATTAAATTTCCATTAAATAGTTTAATTATGCAATATAGTTTTATAAATTTATAAAATTGTGTTTTTATCATTCTATTATTTTTAGGAATTGCTTAGAGTTTTGTATTATTACCTGTTGTTGATTTGGTAATTGTTTGAATTTTAGAAATAGTTTTTCTTATTATTTTGCTACTCACCTTCAAATCTGTATAATAAATCCGGTTTTAGATTTGTATTTTATTAAATTAGTAGATCTGTTGTTTTATTATTCTAGAGTCATCTAGTACTTATATAACCCTTCTGTAGGAATTGTAAAATAGTTTTCGTGTCTATTTACAAACCGCAAGTAATTAATTTAGAATTCTTCACCCATTTAACTCGAATTTTGCTTAGCTTCATATAACTTTTGTAATCTTAGTAGCTTTCACCCCAAGGTTGGTTTGACACCTAAAGTACTACAACTGCAAAAAGACCTTTAGGTTTTGATTATCAAACCGGTTAAAAACCTGTTTATCAAATGGCGCCGTTGCCAAACTTGGGTTTAAATTGAAATTATTAAGATTTGGAGATTAGTGGAGCCTAAGTTTTTTATTTCTCTTTGGTTACTAATTTTGTTCCTATTCTCCTTGTGTTTTCAGGTACATGAACCTGAGGTCTAGAGGTGACAACAACCTATTAGCAGCACTGGACAACATCCATCAGGTTGGGAACGCAAGACATAGGAGGGAGAGACTCCTACTTGAAATCGAAGAGTACCATCAAGAAGTAATGGCTGACCATGACCAGGAGGAGGATCCACCTCAACACACTCCTGCTGGCAGAGAGATCAGACAGCCTTACCATCCACAAAGGGCACCACGCATCATTGGAGACGGTGATGCACCGAACACACACACCAATCGCTTCGGCATCACGCCCCCACCAGTCCAAAACAACTACTTTGAGATCAAGCCTGGCTTCGTCTCTATGGTGCAAAACAGCAAATTCCACGGCCTGGCTATGGAAGACCCATTGGAGCACTTGGACAACTTCGACCAAGTGTGCGGAATGATCAAAATAAAAGGCGTAAGCGAGGATGCCTTCAAACTGCGACTTTTTCCCTTCTCTCTTGGGGATAAGGCAAGGCATTGGGAGAAAACATTACCACAAGGCACCATCACGTCCTGGATAGAGTGCAAGAAGGCCTTTCTCTCAAAATTTTTCTCAAGTGCTCGAACCGCTCGGCTTAGAAGCGAGATAAGTAGCTTCACTCAAACACACAATGAAAGCTTTAGTGAAGCAATGGAGCGTTTCAAGGACTACACCATCCAGTGTCCTCACCACGGATTCAGTGAAGAAACTCTATTGATAACTATATACCGTGGAGCCTTGCCCGAAATTCGAATGCTACTTGACACGGCAAGCCGAGGGAACTTTCTTGGCCAAGATGTCCACGATGGTATGGAGCTCATTGACAACCTCGCTTTGAGTGATGGAAATTACTCTGAAGACTATGACAGAGCACCAAGAGGACATGAACTGGAAGCACACAAAAAAGAATTAAAATCACTCCATGAGAAAATCGACAAGATGATGCTTGCCAGCACCAAACATGTCCACTTCGTGGATGAAGCCGCGGACTTGTGTCAAAGAAGAAAAGAAGAAGAATTTGAGGAAGCAAATTGGGTTGGAGGTCAAGACTATCCTAAGCCACAAGGATACGCCCCAAGGTACCAAGGAAACAACAGCAACTTATCTTATAGAAGTACAAATGTGGAAAATCCAAAGGACCAAGTCTACCCTCCACAACAAACAAATCAAGCAAAACCGTTTGTTCCTTACAACAAAAGAGGTTTTTCACAGAACGGTGGGTACCAAGGTCAAAGACAAGGAAACTACCAAGGGAACCAGCAGCCTGGAAACAAAGCTTATCCTCCTGGTTTCGTGCCACAGCAACAACAACATCAACCGCCACATAATGACCCAACACAAGCGATGTTACAACAACTTATCCAAGGCCAAGCCGCGACAAATAAAAACATTGCGGACATGAACAACCGGCTAGATTCCTCCCTTACTGAAGTCTCTACACAGATAAGCAACATCAACAACAAGATTCGCCAGTTGGAGAAAGGAAAAGGAAGTACAAGCAACCAAGCTACACTACCCGGCCAATGCGAAACTAATCCCAAGGAATATGCAAATGTTATCACTCTAAGGAGTGGTAAGGAAGTAGCCCCAACGTCTACAGCAAAAGACAATGAGGACATTGTGGTTCAAGAGGAGGAGAGTGATCTTTCAAATGATCAAGAGATCACCTTCGACAATGTCTACATCGAAAGGGCAAAGAAAGGCAAGGAAGCGGTTTCGGAAAAACAAGTGGGGGAAACGAGCAAAGAAAGAACTATCTTCGTACCTCCACCTTACAAACCGAAGCTTCCCTTCCCTGGACGCTTCAAGAAGCAGCTGGTAGAGAAGAAAAGAGCCTTATTTGAAAAACATTTGAAAAACGTGGAGCTGAAATTGCCACTACTCGATTGTTTAGCCATGGTGCCGAAGTACGCCAAGTTTCTAAAGGATACACTCACCAAGTCAGCTAAGGGTTGCCAAGAGGTCATGGTGTTGAGCCAAGAATACAGCGCAATCATCCACAAGGAGATAGCACCGAAAAAGCTAGGAGATCCAGGCTCGTTCACAATACCCTGTGCGCTAGGGTCGTTGAGGTTTAGCAACTGTTTGTGCGACTTAGGGGCAAGCATTAATCTAATGCCCTACTCCATAGCAAAGAAGCTAGGCTTCACCAAGTTTAAGGAGTGCAGAATCTCGTTGATCTTGGCCGACCGAAGTGTAAGGCTCCCGGTAGGAATGCTTGAAGACTTACCGGTGAGGATAAGCAATGTGAGTGTCCCCACGGACTTTGTTGTTCTTGAAATGGATGAAGAACCTAAGGATCCCCTTATCCTTGGAAGACCGTTCTTGGCAACTGCTGGAGCTATAATTGACGTCAAGAATGGNTCCTAAATTTGCCTCGAAACCCTAAGTTTCTTTCGTCTTCCTATCTCTTCCATCTCAACCTTTCGACATGGACGTTGTTCCTCCCATCACAGGACAGTTTCTCAGAGATGTTAAAGCGATCCTTAACGCTGCTGATCGGGAGAATCTTCCCGTTCTATACCTTGGTGCGGGTGTCTGGATTGAAAAAACCACTGTTACATGGTTCAAGTTCAATCACTTTCTCTATGTCGCGATCGGAGAGATCCTTCAACACAACTGGCACCATGAGTGGCCGACGTACCGCTTGATTTTCGTCCATTACAAGACACGATGGTTTTTCCTCCTCGCGGTAAGCACCAATCTTTGATATAAAGCACAATAAAACCAAAAACCCTAATATGGTTATATACTCTATAACTTATTTTCTTTTCTTAATTTGTAGCGTAATTACACGTGGGATCCAAAACATACTTCAACGGTTTGGACGCAGTTTAATTTGTGTGGTAGAACGTTATTCCGAGACCAGATGCGTGCGTTGAAGAGGATATGGGCGCGTGGTGGCGATAAGCCTGAGTGGATGGATAGGATAGTGTGGAAAAATTTGGTCGATATGTTTGAGGAATTTGGACCAGAAGATGTCGGTTTTAGTGCGTGAATTCCATTGTTAAACTTGTTTTTACTGTCGTCTTCTCTACGAACTTCTATGTAATGGTGTTTTATCTATCTATATTATCGTCTTTTCTTGACTATAAATCAGCCGTAACTTGACTAAAACTCAGCCATGTCGTTAGAATAACGCACAGCTGAGTTACGAAACGAACATTTGCCTGAAAAAAAACAAGATTTATCTGAAGAACATTTGGAGACAGAAGAAAAGGAGAAAGCACAAAATTGGAGATTCTTGCTCGTTGGATTTAGGTTTATCAATGGTTGACTAAGCATGATCCTTGTTTCTAAGAATTAACCAATGAGAAGCAAGTTTTTTGTTGTCTACACTAAATAAATATATTTAAAAATTTTGAAATTAGTTACATGTGTTGTAATTTTTTATATCATTTTATGTTTATTCAAAGTTTATAGTTAAAGATTTATAGTTTGTATTAGGGGATTTATAGTTTATGATTAAGAATTAAAGGTTTAGGTTTGACAATCTTTTGTGTCTATATTTCCACTATAAATTTGTGATCATTTTGTGAGTAATTTCCTACAAAAATATTTGTGGTTATCTGCCATATTCGTTGTTTTGACGAGTTATGCCATATTCGTGGTTTGGCTGAGTTATTCTAACGACTTGGCTGACTTAACGCATATTCATTCGTGGTTTGGCTGAGTTATTATAAGTATACTTCCGTTAAGTATCATAACTCAGCCGTGAAGTACCATAACTCAGTCCTGAAGTATCATAACTCAGCCGTGAAGTATTATAACTCAGTCGTTAAGTAAGATCCTTTAATCAGCTACAAACGATTATGTTCAAAATCCTTAAATCAGCCACAAACGTTTATGTTCAAAATTTTTAAACCAGCCACAAACGATTATGTTTAAAATCCTTAAATCAGCCACAAACGATTATGTTAAAATCCTTAAATCAGTCACAAACAACATTTAATCAGTCACAAACAACATTTTAAGGTAAGTCATAATAGGTATCAACGAAAACAGAATATATCATTGAAACTGTGTAAGCATATCAGGTGCCTCATCGTAGATATCTGCTGCCATCTTAACCCGTATAGCCTGGATATTTTGATCACAGAGGCCATCGAAAGTTAAACCAAGCGCTAGACATTCGACAAATTTACACGCGTATACGCCACAGTCCCCAATTTGTACGTTTTGAGGGACCCTGGAGACACTCCTCCTTCTGAAGGTAAACTGGTGGAAGCTAGGTTCACGGATTGTGGCAGGAACTAGATCGTTCATCATTGCTGGAATCATCCGCGTAAATGGCCTACAACTTTCCAGAATTTTATATTCACTTTCTGGGGTTACTTGTCCCACGATGCTATCATAGCAATCAATATGCCCCTTACGCAGGTCCACGTGTAGCGCCACCCAGTGATTGCCTCCGGTTTGTGGAATAATGTACAAGTGATCCACATCTTGTATCCACTTCATATTTGTCGGTTGATCCACTGGAAGCAAACCGTTAACCACGTTCTCATACGGGGTGTCTTTGAATTTAAACCTCTTCGGTTTTATCTTGAACTGTTCATACTCTTTAACCCATAGAGAGACGAACCACGAGTCTATAAACGCAATGCGTTTGTTGTGGAATGGGCAGGGATCTCGCTTGAACCTGTTCCTGAGGACTCTCAGGAACGCACAGACATGCTGTAATAAGTGAGACATGATATAGCATTAATCAGCGGTAAACAACAATAACTCAGACATAATATTGTCTCATAACTCAGCCGTAAACAACAATAACTCAGACATATTATTGTATCATAACCAGCCGTAACCAACAATAACTCATACATAATATTGTATCATAACTCAGCCGTAAACAACAATAACTCAGACATAATATTGTATCATAACTCAGCCGTAACCAACAATAACCCAGACATAATATTGTCTCACAACTCAGCCGTAAAAAACAATAACTCAGACATAAAGTAATACTTACCACATAGAACAACCATCCATATTTGGTATCTGGCCAATGCTTTCTTTCGAAGATAATAATCCTATAGAAATCAACTTCGTCTGTTGCCCTGGCCAATGAGATATTCCTAACAGATAAACACAAGTTAATATACACAAATAGTGTTAACAAGCTGTAATTAACAATTTAATAAGGTCTAAAGGGTCATACTCGAATGGCTTTAGGTAATCCTTAAGATTATGCAATTTGGCCGAATCAACCGGTGTCAGAGGATCATATATTCCAGGTGAAGGTACACAATTCTTCCTCATGCACGTCAGTCCGTTGTCTCCAATATAAGGAAAAACCCTTGATGGATGATCTTGTTGTGGATTCAATGCACTCTCCGTCCTTAAAGCTTTAATTCTATCCATCCTAATCTTTTCCTCATCATCATCATCAGACTCAGGCAACATGCGTCTGTTATCAGCGACAAACTGGTCTGTGACATCCCATACTTCACTGTCACCTTCCTTCGGCTCGTTATTGTCAGCTTCTTTCGTGACTTCATCTGCTTTTATCGTAGAAAGTGGTTTTATTTTAAGCTTCGTCACAGTCGTAGGCTTTCTACCTCTTTTATTTGGCTGCTTCTCTTCGGCTGCTGTCTTCTGTACCACTTCTTCTTTGACCACCTTTCTACCTCTACCCTTTGGCTTATTAACTTTGGCTGGCATCTGTACTTGTGCTTCTTTGGACGCTTTGTTATTTTTATTTCTGGGGCGTAGTCTATTAGCAGCAGAAGACTGCTCAACGAAATCTGCATGATTCTCTTTTCCATCAGTGGCCTTAACAAATTTCTTATACAGATTCTTATTGACCCCACCAACACCACTGTCCTTCTCTACGTCGACAAAATTCTTCGGCTGTATAACAGAGCGAATAAAATTAGATAACGATAACTCAGCCACAACGTTAAGACAACTCAGCTATACATTAAACATAATTTGGCCGCAACTTATACGAAAACTCAGTCGTAAAATATTCATAATTCACTGTTAGCTTACCATAGGACTAGTAACATAGTTGTTTTGTTTCACTTTCCGTGGAACTTGAGGTGTCCGTAGTTGTGGCTTCTTCTTCTTGACCAGATCCTTAATTTTGAAATCTGAGACGAAATCGTCATCGTTTTGGCCAGTTTGCCCTACCCCCATGGCATTCAGGTGCTCTTTCATCTGTTTCAATTCATCCTCAATAGATCCAAGCCTGATTTCAACGCCAGTCATCCTTGGGACAAACATTGCATCCATCCTCGCTTCTACTCTATCTCCAATCACCTTCTCCAGATTTGAAGACATTTCTCCAATGGTTCTATCAACGGTGTCGAACCTTGAGTTTAATTTAGACACCATATCCACGACTGTTCTAACCGACACATCGTCCTCCTCACTAACACCCTGCAACACATACACAAAAACGCATAAACAAGCTAACCAAACGGTACATAAACTATAAACTCACTATATACCATATCACTTACCTTTGATTCTTTCTTCTTCTTCTTCTTCTTATGTGCATCTCCTTCGCCAGATTCACCACCCTCACTGTTGATCACCTTTTGGACTTTTTGCTTCTTTGCGGGAGATTCAGACTCAACCGCTGCTTCAGCATTTACTTTTTTCTTCTTCTCAGTCCTCTTCACATCCTAAAAACCTTTGACAAACTTATCCTCATGTATGTCTTGGATCAAGTGATCAAGTGCTGGATCTTCTGTTTGATCTGGCCACGTATGAAATAGCTCTCTTACATCATCCTTCATAACCATTTTACTCACACGCACCTATAACATAAGAGATTATGAAACCCATCAGGAATGTTTAAATCAATCATCAATAGGTATAACTCAGACATCAATATAGCATAACTCATACATCAATATAGCATAACTCAACCACTAATAAACCATAACTCAGTCATTACTAAACCATACATCAGCCATCACTAAACTATAACTCAGCCATCCAAAATTATAACTCAACAATCACTAAACTATAACTCAGCCATTATTAAAACATAACTCAGCCATTAACTATCATAACACTGCCACAATCTTACCTCACCATACGTTCTGATCTCTTCAGCAATGGTCGATTCAATTGTTGAACGTGTACGGTTTCCACCCCATCGAAACAACGGTATCTCATCATTATTGACTATGTTCTCAAATCGCTCTCCAAAGCATTTGACTGAATCATATGCCCAAGCGTGTAACACGTAAACCATACCACTAATGGTGTACGACTTTCCTATAGGACTCAACATCTTTATAGCATCAACAAGAGCTTCAAATGCTGACCGACCCCATGGATAAGTCTTCATTACTTCATCATCAAAAACTCTTTTTTGCACATTCGAATGGTATTCTAGAAATATGATGCAATCCATAAATACCAATGGCTTGAAGAAGCAACAGCCCCAACCATTTACGCTTTAGAGGAGACCATGTCCGGCACACTGATAATCCTGCCCTAAGTTCATCTAACTTTGGTCCTTCCCCACCAGGCACATTCAATTCTCTGAAGAACGTTTTGTAGTCAGCTTCAGGTTCAAAAATCTCTGTAGGCATTGGATCTGTGTTTAAACCCGTGATACGACCAAATTCATTCAAGCCAAACCTGATAGGTTTACAACCGACGAGACACCAAATCTCCTTCTTATGTATTTTCAACTGTCTACATAGAAGATAGTGTACAGTCTTACCAGACCACGTGAAATGGCTGTCAGATAGCTTAGCAACTATTCCAATAGGTAACTCCTTCATTTGATCCCACGCATCTTGACCTATTGATTCTCTAATCCCGGGGAGATCTGCCATCTTAAAATTGTGGTTAATGGATCTATTCTCCAGATTAGACTCTCCTTCTGCGTAAAGTCTTCGAGGGTAATCCCTTGCTTGTTCTTCAGAAATAACCTTGGCCATCTGATAACAGAGTATAAATCATAACTCCGCCACACCATAAAACAAACTCAGCCACAAATGCATTGATAAACCATACCTCAGCCGTAAAGCAATCAGTAACTGAGTCGCAACATAAAACAAACTCAGACACCAAATCGAATAGATCTAACAAATCATCCAACCATATGTAAATCAACGACGGCGAAAATCAGCCGTAATAAGCTTCGATAAAAACCCTTATTATCAACGCGATAGTTTTTGGAAAATGGTTTAAATCACGGAAATCACATACATGCAATCACACGGTTAAACTAAAAAAAAATTCGAACTTACCGGAGCAAGTTTGTTCGTGAAAAAAAAAGAGATTTTTAACAATGGGAAACAAAGACTCCCCCCTCAAGTTCGTGAAAAAGGAGACGAAATGCGACGGAGAAAGAGAAGCCACCGGAAGAGACGCTACGACGGCGAAATTAGGGTTCGACTTCGAAATTGCCGAGAGTGAAAGTTTTTTTTTCCGTCACAGCAAAAGAGAACGATTCAGTTTCCCTCGCTTTTGATCATTAATGACATAACTGTTGTGGATTATTATTTTTTTAATCTTAATGACGTGGATTAAACTAATTTTTCGTTAATCATTTTTAATTAAAAGAATAACTCAGCCAAACCGCGAATGAATCTGCGTTAAGTCAGCCATGTCGTTAGAATAACTCAACCACCACGAATATGGCATAACTCGGCCAAACCACGAATATGGCAGATGTGAATATGTGATGCATTCATGTAACTAAACTACTTTCTTATTCACTTTACCGAATAATGATCATAAAATTAGCTCATGTTTCTAACAAAACGACTAAATCTGAAACCCTATACCAATACATAGTGAAGCTATACTTAGATTCCATTCCTAGACAAACTTACATTAAGGATTACAAACTTACAAACCCTATACCCATAAATAAACACTATTAAATATATAAATATTAAGTATTTAAATTACAAGAGGACAGAAAAATTAAAGAGTTTTTTCCTCCTCTTTCTCATCAAGACGACGTTTTAGGCGATTTCATCAAACCTTTCAACACTATCAGTTTTCCGGCCAACGTCTGCTCGTACTTTTTCTCTTTCTTTCTTAGTTTTCAGATAAATACAAATAAATTACCGCTTTGCTATATGCATCGATGGTTGATCAATTTTCAAATCCCATGGCGGTTCAGATCTCATCTCGATATTGGTTTATCTCCGTCGTTGCTGGTGTTAAACGACTGACCTCATCATTCTACCCCGGAGATATAGAACGGAGAGTGATTGAAGCACATATGTTTTATATGTTTAAACATATGGATCGTGTTGTCTTGGTTAGAGTTTAGAGCATCCAAAACCATCGATCATTGGGATATGACCAGAATAATTTCAATAATCTTAGATACATCACAGAAGATAGGTGTATTGTAACAAAATTTTGAGAGTTATGAAATATGCAACATCTTTCTGTTACATTTCCACTCTTCGTGCGATTACGTTGGTTCATTGTAACCATTATTTCTCTCTTTATTGGAGTGTTTTTCCGGTGCCCAACATGATGGTGTTACCGGCGTTATGTCCCTGACTGTGTTTTCACTTCTTCTTTGAACCAAATTATTCAAATTGATCCAAGACTAAAGTGGTGTTTTTCAGAAAAATATGTTACGTACCAATGTATGGATCAAAGATGCAATTTAGAATTTTAATCTGGGAATTGGCGGGTATAAGGTAAGCGAAGATGGTCAACCACATGACGGTTTAACGTTCTTTTGGTATCATATTGACGATTGATAACACCGATATTTTATCCATTTTAGCTATCATAAGTGAGCACTTTAATAAGTGTTTCACTTGGCTTTACATGCAATTATAGCATATTTTGAGTATTTGTATGGTCAAGACTGTTTTTCCCAAGACACGCCTTGTTGAGAAATTGGTTTGTTCGGTGTCTTTGGGTAGAACTTCTTGCGGTTAGCGTTGAGGAAGACAATGGCGTGGTCGATGACTGCTCCAACAATAGCTAGAAACGGTCAACCAAGTATCAAAGGTTTATCTTTGTCGCGGCCCATATTAACACATGAAAGTCTACCAGAACAATCTCGTTCTCGACAAGAAGTTGTATGTTGTAGACAATTCCCTCGGTCCTTCTTTGGGATGAATCTCCAAAGATCAAATGTAATGATGATGGAGCATAAGTGGTGATTCCTAACCTCTCGGAAAAGGATGTTGACATGACGTTAAGATTAACTCCGGAATTGCATAGACAATTGTTGAACTCGATTTCCGTTATTGAACATGGGAATGTGAATGGTCCAGGGTCTTCTACTTTCTTTAATCTTTCAAGCGTTTGGTGTCTTGGCGTCTCAAATGGAGGATTTACAGCTTCCTCTAGTCTTTTTTGCACGGGTGGATAGAGTGGAAGGAAAATCGAACCTTCTCTCTTAAGTGGCCCGCGGCTTGTAGCTTCCTCGGGAGTTGTGGAGATCGCATTGTAAAAACCTTTTGGGAAGACTTCTACCTTTCCGGGCTAGACTCCTACTTGTCTCTTCAAAGCTTTAGAAATTAGAGCTTCTTTGCGGTTTCGTTGAGCTTCAAGAGTGGCTTCTTGTTCAGCCATGCTTAGTTGTCTTCTTGGCCTTCATGTCTCTTTTTCGTGTCTATCAATCTCGATGTAGCGTGGAAAAACGTTAGAAGTGTTTCTTCTAGTGGTCATGCGCCTGAAACATGAGAATAAAACACAAGAAATTAAAATTGTGAGCAATAAACAAAAAAACTTGAAAACCTAGAGGTAGAATTAGAAATTGAAAAATGACAAAAGCAAACAATCCCCGGCAACGCCATCAAAAACTTGATGAGGGTTTGTTTTACCACAAGTTTTACCCCTGAAGACAGCTGCAAGTGCACATCAATCACAGTAGTATATTAAGGGATCGAATCCACAAAGATTATTGTTTTGCGGAGATCATATGATTTCTAACTTCTCTAAACCAAATTATAAAAAAGGAGTTTGTGTGTCATGGTTTTGTAGTATCATATTAAGCAAGCAATGAAAATTAAACAGTTTTAAATCAATAGATAAAAGGCGTTGGGCTCAAGGTAATTCTTTAGGGTTCATGGATCAGATCAAACAAGCAGTAGATTAGGTTTATAAGCGACTATGTCGTCTAGGTTCTTTAAGCTGCAACGGTATGTATGATCACCCTAAGTTAGTAGATCTAATCACCAATTTTTGAACTACTCCATGAGTATGCGGTCTCATCTCACGGCCCAGCAAACACGCAATAATTGATCGGTTTATAGACACTCCCGGCACTCCGTAAGTATTCTTTCGTATCCTACGATGAAACCGCTCGTTTACTCTATGTTCGGTCGATAAATTCACATGTTAATGGATCTATCAATCCAAATATATGTTGCTAAATGTTCAGAGAAGCAAACATGCAATAAGAACGAGAAAGAAACAAATATATCTAATAGAAAACCTCTCTCTATCAACCTATCATAATCAATCCATGATTAAATATATTTGAAACCCTTTTAAACCCAACTAGATGACTACTTTCTCACGAGAACAAGAGACATCATAGAATTAATGAAAAGTGCAATTATTATTAATATAGTAAGAGAGTTTAGAAAACTTCTCCAAAGAGTTGCGGATGAAGAGATCTTCTCACTTAAAACATTGAAAAGCAAAGAATTTAAGAACAAAAGATGTAAAACGAAAAACTAAGAACTTGATGGCTGTTGTAGATTGTTTAGAATTGATCGAGCTCTCCCTTTTTACCCTAAGTTGTTGGCTTTATATTAGTCTTCAAGTGTGGAGAAAGGTTCGGGCTTCAAGTTGATCAAAAGTGTTGCATAAATGGGCTTGATTTTGGGCTTGTGAGCCATGCCTGGTCTGGCTGCACCACGAAGGAGATCCGTCGTGCTATGAGAGGTTTGTGGCTCGGTGGTTGGTTCTTCAGTGCATGTTCCTTCTCTGCAGCTGGAAGACATGTATTCAATGACTTTAGCATAACTAGAGATCTAACCGTGAGATTTCCTGTAAACCACTTTGCTGTGTGCCATGACTCAATTATCTTTCTTGTCTTCAAACATTAGCCGTAGGAAGTTTGTGAAAGGTCTCCATCTGATCTGATACTTTTTGTGGTCTGAATCTGTCCAAAATGCCGTTTTACTCCATAAAGCTTCAAAAGATTTTTTTTTGCCCGGAATACCTAAAAAGACTTTTGAAACTAGAAAACATGAAAATCACTTGAAAATATTTGACAACCGACATAAAACACCTACAAGAGATTTTGAAATAATACCATATAGGTGTAAACTATGGGTGTTATCACGAATTGAAGAATTATTCAAACAAGAATAATTCAACGCTTTGACTTGAAACGGCTAATCCACATGAGTAAATACAATTATTACCAAATAAAAAGAGTAATTAAATGGAGACGTTAGACACGATTTTAAGAGCTATAAAACAAGAGGAAGAGCAAGGATCAAAGGACAAGTTTTTTCCACCATCTAGAGATTAAACACTTTCATCTCCAAAACACTTTCTCATATTCATCGCTATTTTCATAATTTCAGCTCTTTTTCTTGTTCTTCCTCTTGTAAACACTCAAAATCGTCAAAACTAGAGCCACTTTGCTTCTGCTTTCTGGTTATTTCGCCCATTGAACTAGGTCAAAACCGGTTCGACACATTCTCTAAGCTCGGCTTCTTGATAATTGCTCAAAATATTCCTTTACATATTTGTTATTAGAGGACCTAGACCCTTCAAGTTATTCATATTAAAAAATATTGACCGCTATAGTTTCTGCAAAAAACGGTGTGCTGTATTATTTAATTTGTATCACAAAAGTAAGTGATACTATTTTGAACTAGTTATTTATAAGTGAAACAAATATACATGGCTTAACATTAATTATGATAATTGATGTTATAATTAACTAGTTTGACATCAATTCAATAAAAAGTGATACAATTTTTATTAGTTTGTATCACTTTAAAAGAATTGATATTAAAATATAAATTTAAATCAATTAAGTGATCGATGTATTTCTTAATTTTTGTTAACATCACTTCTAACAATGATGCAAAATTAACATCAATAAAAACAGATTCTAACAAAAATTACACTAATAATATAAACATAATTATGTGAATTAGCTTTAATTATTAAAATTGATGTAACTGTTTTGTTCTTTAACATCAATTTATTTAAAATAATGTTATTTTATTTAATATATTTGATACTAAATCAAACTAATTTGCATCAATAAAACACTGGACATATAAGAGACTGCTTGACTTAAACAGCAAGTCAAAATTTTTATTATTATTATATATATATAATATAGGGATAACTGCAATTTAAGAGACTGCTTGACTTAAACAGCGAGTCAAAATTGAAAGAGCTAATGGAGGGGAATTTATATGTTCACTATAAAAAGGGTTCATTACATCAATTAAATAGTATCACAAAATTAAATAATTTGATTTTGAAATACTTATTAATAAATGATATAAAATAAGTGGGTTAACATCATTTATGGTAATTGATACTGTTATCAATTAATTTAACACATGTTCCATAAAAATTGATAAAAGCTTATAATAGTTTGCATCATTTTAATAAAATCCATACAAAATTATAAATTTACATCAGCTAAATAATTGATGTAACTAATGATTTTGGTTAACATCATTTAGAAAAATGATATAAAATTTATATCAGTAAAAACTTAAANATAAAGTTTAATCCTTTTGAGTGAAACCCTTATGCGAATTGGAAGCCAAATGAATTGAGATCATTTTTATCTCAAAGCCTAGTCCCTTAGCCAAATGAATTCACTTGCTTTTTATTGTCATGATCCACGGTTTGCAACTTAATGAATGTTAAAGAGTTGGCATATTTTGATTGAAATACTTGATTGTTGAGATGGGCATTCCTAACTCTTTTGGAGTAGAGATGAATTCAAATGCACCTTAGGATTAACAACTAGGACATTGAGTTGATTGTATTTGTTGGCATTTTTGGATAATGAGTTGCCACCTTCAAACCTCTCTCCTTAGCTTGTGTTTCATTTGCTTGGGGACAACCAAAAAGGCAAGTTTGGGGGAGTTGATATACTCATAAATTACATGTTTTAGCACCCTTTTTAGATAGCTTTGCATTCATTTAGCCAATTTTAGTCCAAATTGCATCCATATTAGGATTTAGCATGTTTTAGCTTAGGTTGTTGCATATTGTGCATATTGAGTCCTAATTAGGTACTAAGGAGGCTTGGAAGACCTCTTTGGAGAGTTGGATGACATGGAGGATGACAAGAAGGGAGCCAAACATGAAGCAGACGATCTTTAGAAGAATATCGACCTTTGTGTCGACCTACCAAGGTCGATATAGCCCGGCAGGAAGTTCGGAGAGTACGTATCGGACGATTGTATCGAGCTACTAAGCTCGATACACAGGCCACCCAGAGTTTCGAAGACGACGTATCGGACATTCATATCGGACTGCTAAGGTCGACACACTCCTTGAGGAAACCTTTAGCAGCGTATCGAGCTGCGTATCGACCTAGCAAACTCGATACGCTGCCCGATTTTCAAACTTAAACCGGGTCAAAACCCGGTTTGTTCCTAGTTGACCCGGGTCGTCCACTGTTCACTATAAATAGGAACATACCTAATTTTTCCTAAGAATCTCTTAATCTTTTGTTCTTGCTTCGAAAACTTTTCCTTTTTGGTTTCTAAGTGATTTTGTAAGAAATTTCTCTAAAGTTTATGCAATCTAGTACTTATCTCTTTTAATCTTTCATCTTCTATCTCTCTAATCATGTTTATCTCTACTTCTTTCATAGGATTTAAGGGATTAGTCATGATTAGTGAGTAGTTTCATTAGGATCTAGGGATGAGTTAGATCTAGGATGTTTTAAGATTAATCTTGATGTTCAGGTTTAGATTCTTCCATTTCCCTCCTTGTTTAGTGTTCCTAATGCTAGTTTAGCCTTGATCATGTCAAAACTAGTCCTTAGGGAATTTCACACCCACAAGGTGTTTGATAAAATTCCCCAACCAACTAAACAAGGGATTTACATTCCTAGCTCATGGAAGTGATTGTCTAGGGTGTTTATTGGCAATTTAGAACTGAATTATCATGCTTGTTAGATTCCTTCTCACTAAAGAAAGTTAGTTCTTGATTAGGATGATTAATGAAGGGATTAGTGACATGAAAGTTGATTAGTCTAGCTATTTAGTTCTAAGCCTAGGGATTAGCTTATGTTGTGATTGTTTGGAATCAAAGATTGATTCTTGTAACACCTTAGGTTGATAACCCCATCCTTGGATTCGTTTCAGTAATTTGATAATCTTGATTAGTAGTTAATTAGCTTTAATTTTGCTTGATTAAGGTGTTAGTAACTCTTGTTCACTTGATTGATCACTTAGGTTGTTAGACAAACCTCAAAACTCATTTGCTAGCTTGGATTAAGAAGTTGTATGCATTCCTAGTGTCTTAAACACATCCATTATGGATTGATCCTCAAACACTACAATGACATGAGTAGGAGTTTGGGTAATTGTTAAGTACTATACCAAAAAACGACTTATCATTTCTCCAAATTCTTTGGTAACTTGTTGATATCTCTCTAAATTGCATGTTTTTAGTACATGTTTCATGATAGTTAGGACTTCATTCTTGCACTTTAGTCTTAGTTTTCATCACGTTTTCACTCATGTTAGGATAGATGCATTAGGTTAGGTTTTTGCATAGTCTTGCATGTTTGGAGTGTTTTCTCAAGTGCTTAGGGTGGTCCGAAGAAGAAACGAAGGAAGGAGATCTCGAATGGAGGACAAGTGGGCAATATCGAGCATGGATCACGACCTCGTAGCCTATATGGACAAGCGCAAGATGAACCTCGACGAGTAGCAGCGACTTAGTCCCGAAAGAAGCACCCCGGAAGGAAGATCCAGCAAAAGGGTTCCATGAAGACGGATATCGGAGCAAGGCAACGGGGAGTACCTGATTCAAGTACCAAGGAAGGCAAGCCTTTACGACATGATCCCGAAACACTTGCCCGATATGGAGCCTGCCCGAAGAATCAGAAGAGTTAGCGTTTCGGCTTGTTCATCACGACGTAAGCCCGAAACACTAAAAGCCAAAATAGTACCATTTCGGGAAAGTGGTCCCAACGTTTTAGGTTTTTCCTCTTTTATGTATAAATACTCTCTCTTCCACTCTTATCCTTATCATCACGCTTTCTAGTTTTGCTTTTCTGTCTTCTCTTTCAAACCGAGAGCTATTTTGTATTTTCACCATTGAAGCTTGTTTCAAAGCTTTGATTTTTATGCAATCTTGAAGTTTTAAGTATTATTGCTTAGTGTATTTCAAGAAAGCTTCTTCCTTTTCTTATTTTCGACTATCTTGCAAGCCATGAGTCACCTTCTTATCCTTATGGATCTTGAGGTTTCTCAAATGGCGAGTGAGTAGTCTTTTTAGGATTTTGATGGGTTGAAAGGACCAAGGAACTCTCGGGTTTACATTTCTTGCTTAGCTAAAACATAAAGTTAGATTCTTTCTTGTTTACCATTCCAAAAGCTTTGTCTAGTTTGGCCATCTAGCCTAAAGTCCAGAGGCGGCTTGACACGAACGCCACGTGCTTGCTTAGCCGGATCCATGAACAAGAGTTTGATTCCTTAGGCTAAGACTAACCATCTGTCTAAGGATCTTACGGTTCAATAGGGACGTTGTAGATGCTTGTTTCTTCTATTGTACCGCTATGCGCGAAGCTAGTCCATGGTGATAGGGATTCAAAGAGTTTAGACCCAAACACCATGGGCTAAACGATTTGAGGATCCCTTTACCTGAGAATCACCATCAAAAGACCAAGTCTTGATGTGATCCAAAAGCTTTAGCTTGACAAAACAATTCGAGAGTCACCTAGTTCATAAAACCCATCTTGATCCTTCTTTTATCTTGAAAGCTCATCTTTTTACCGTTTAATTCTCTAGTTTCTGCTTAATACTTTTACAAGCATTTTATTTATGGTCTTGAGTGACACAAGCTCTATCCTTTAGTAGTTTTCAGTAGTAAAGTCTCAATCTTTATCCATTTCGAGCTTGGCTTATAACCCGATATGATCGATATGTTCACTAACACTCCCAAATTGGATTGATACCCCATACACTATACTGCATTCGGTTAACAGTGTTGGGTCATTGAAGCAGACCTAAAAAACATGCATATCAATTGGCGCCGTTGCCGATTTGGGAGAAAAGTTTAGTCATTTCGGTCCTAGGTCGTTATAAGGACAAGTTTTTATTTTTCCAGTCATTTAACACTTCTACTCGCATATCTCTGTTTTGACAGGTATATGAACCTACGTTCACACGGAACAACAAATTTTGTCCTCCGAATAGACGATATCCACATGCTCGAAAGATCAGCCAGACGAAATCGGGAACAAGCTGAAACACAAGACCGTGTGACAATGGATAATCAACAAGGTGCTCAAGGAGCTGCGGGCACAGCTGGTGCACAAGGAGAACAAGGTCACCAAGGACCCCAAGGTCCACAGGGTGTACAAGGAGTCCAAGGACAGCCTGGCGTTGCAGCTGCTCCAAGACCTATTAGGCAAATCGGTGCAGGAGACACACCGATTTCGACAGCAAGCCGACATGGTATTCAGCCAGGTCCAAAATAATATTTTCGAGATCAAGAGCGGTCTCATCTCCATGGTGCAGAACAACCGATTCTTCGGTCTGCCTTGGAAGACCCACTTGATCATCTCGACCAGTTCGACCGAGTATGCGCCATGACTAAGATCAACGGTGTAAGTGAAGACGGTTTCAAGCTGCGATTGTTTCCCTTTTCATTGGGAGAAAAAGCACACGCCTGGGAGAAAACACTGCCCCACGGAACCATTACCTCGTGGGCAGATTGCAAAAAAGCTTTTCTGATGAAGTTCGTTTCTACATCGAGGACAGCCCGATTGAGGAACGAGATAAGGGGATCCAGTGGCCGCACCACGCCCGGTCGCTCGCGCAGCCACACCACTCCGGCCCATCCCGAGCCCGTTTGCACTTATCCAATATTTTTCCGAGGTTAAAACGTGAAGCCCACTTTCTGAAGACCGAAAGCCTATATAAAGGAGTCTTAGGGTTTCAGAGAAGGGGGGTGACGCCACACACATAGAAGAGACGACGAGATACATCTGCGCCGCACAGAGAGAGGAGAAGAGAGAAAGTTCGACGGCCCCGGAGTCTTGGTTCTTGTGAGAGAATTCTTCTGCAGCCGCCTATCCTTCCTTCTTTTCCCTTTCATCTTTCGTTTTTAGTTCTTTGCTTTTGAATACTTTAAGAAAACCTCTGTTCAATCGATTTCCCTTTAAAGAAGTTTTCTCACTTTGCTCTTTTCATTAATACGATTCGCACCTTTCATATCTCGAAGATGTCTCTCGTTCACATGAACGAGTAGTCATCTAGTTGGGTTTTTAAGGGGATTTTCGAAGGGGTTTAATCATGGATTGATTTCGCTAAGTTGATAGAGATAGAGTTCCTTTTAGGTATCTTCGTTGATGTCTCGTAATTATTGCATGTTTGCTTCTCTGATCAATTAGCAACTGATTCTAGGATGATTAGATACATGAAAATGTGGTTTATTGTCTCGATCTAGGGGTTAACGAGCGGATCGCACCGTAGGATGTTTAGGCATATCGACGGACCGCACCGTGAGTGTTTACAAATAGGTGAATGATACGTATGCGCGGTTGTCTTGCATCGTGGGATGAGAGATCATACCCGCAGTGAGGGACAAACGCAGGTGGCTAGATCCGTGAAAGCGGGGTAGTCATAGTCGACCGTTTCAGCTTAAGAACCTAGCTTATTAAATCATTTAGAACCTATCCTGTTGCTTGTTTAATTCGATCCATGAACCCCGGAGAATATCCCTGAACCCAACGCCTTTTATTTATTGATTTACAACCGTTTAATTCTCTTTTGCTGCTTGATATTATTGCTACAAACCGTGACAAACTCTATCCCCAAGTTCCATTTGGTTTAAAGAAGTTAGAAATCTTAGGACTTTCGCAAAACAACAATCTCTGTGGATTCGATCCCTTAATATACTACTGTGATTGATGTGCACTTGCAACTATCTTAGGGGTAAAACTTGAAGTGAAATAAACCCCGCGATCAAGTTTTTGGCGCCGTTGCCGGGGATTGTTTGCTTTTGCAAATTTTCAGTCTCTAATTTGTCTTTTAGACCACGTTGATTTTCAAGCTTTTCTGTTCATTGCTCACGATTTTCTTGTGTTTACTTCTCATGTTTCAGGTGTATGACCACTAGGAGGAACGCTTCCAACGTCTTACCCCGAAAGTTAAGAAGACAGATCAGCATGGCCGAGAACGAGGCCGCTCTTAAAGCTCAACGAAACCGCGAAGAAGTTCTTCACAACACTGGTCGAGCACCTAACGATTTACGAGATGGGGAGCCACAGCTCGACAACAATGGAAACCCTATCAACACCAATCCCGAGACTGACTCGGACGAAGAACAACCCGATCTTGCCTTGCAGCAAGGAGGACACAATCCGATCATCGGAAACATAGCGAACCAAGCAAACCCCATTGTCCGACCAGATGACCGAGACGCCGTCCGACCTATCCCGCCAGCCAACCTTACGAGGCGAGCTAGGAACCGTACCATAGCCAATCACGATACTCCTGATCAGCACTTCCATAATCGAGCAGCGATTCAAGTTTACGTCCCCCATGAGGACGAGTTGGAGATCAAACCACAAATCATCTCTTTGGTGAAGCAAAACCAGTTTCACGGACTATCAAACGAGCACCCGATGGACCACATCGAGTTATTCGAGGAAATATGCAGCACCACGAAGACGAACCGTATCCCTCCCGACTATCTGAAGTGTAAGTTATTCCCATTTTCTTTGAGCGACAAGGCTAATAGATGGCTGAAGACTCTACCACCAGGATCGATCACAAACTGGGTGGAATGCAAGTCGGCTTTCCTCAATCACTTCTACACTAAGTCCTGATCCAACTTGCTGAGAAACAAGATCCAAGGCTTTCAACAAGGACCGGTCGAATCATTCTTTGAGGCGTGGGGGCGATTCAAGGACTATGAGCGCGACTGCCCTCACCATGGTTTCTCCGGAGCCAGCTTGCTCAATACGTTCTACCGTGGACTGCAAGCTAGATACCAACTCTCGCTCGACAGAGCCATCAATGGAGATTTCACGACAAAGACAGAGCGACAAGGACGCGCACTCATCGAGAACCTCGCTGTAAGCAATAGCATTAACTGTCCGGATTACGATAGGAATCCAAGAACCGGAGACTCCGATTCTAAGCAGATAGCCGAGCTGAAGAATATGATGAGCCAGCTGCTCAAAGGACAGCAGTGCAATATCAGTGCGTGTGATACCGCGGCGGAAAGAGAAGAATCTAGCCCGGGGGACGATGGAGACGAGTCCTACACGCGGGAAGAAGAGATTAACTTCATAGGAGGACAGAATTCATATCCAAACAGAAACTTTAACAGTGGATTCAACAACAACTTCAGGAACAACAACAACTTGTCATACCGGAACCCAAACGTGGAGAACCCGCGAGATCAAGTGTATCCACCTCAAGGAAGACCCTACCAGAACAAGTTCCAGAACGTGAATTACGGAAACAACGAGAGCTACCAGGCGAAACAACCCTACAACTCTCAGCTCACGCCCTACAACGATCAGCAAGGAGCGCCGCAAGCTGCACCGAACGCACCCTACCCATCTCGAGAGGACAAACTCGAAGGACTGATGCAACAACTGCTGTTATCCCAACAAAAATCGGTCAAGGATCTCAACATCAAGGTAGATTGCATATACAATGACCTGAACAGTAAGTTCGAAACCCTTTCTTCCCACGTGAAGAAATTAGACATGCAAGTCTCTCAAACCGCTGAAGCCATCAAGAGGCAAGCAGGGATCTTTCCCGGAAAAGTAGAGGATAACCCGAAAGGATTCTGTAACGCGATCTCAGCTGTCGCCGACGAGGCTAAGGAGCCAGAACCAGCCGTGGGAGAAAAGTGCAGGTTCGTCCCACTCTTCCCATCGATAAAGAGAGACACGGCCAGTCCACCTTTCGATACCCCGGAGAACCGCGGGTTCAGCAGACTGAAGAAAGAAGAAGATCCAGGCGCATTTACTTTCCCATGCTCGATCACGGGAATCAACTTCAAGGATTGTCTATGCGACACGGGAGCCAATATCAATGTCATGCCAATGGCAGTCGCTGAAAAGTTGGGAGTTACGACTTATTTCCCCTCACCTACACAACTAGTGTTCGGAGACTCTTCTAGAAAGAAGTCAGATGGCGTGATCCACAACGTTCAACTTCTTGTCGGGAATAAGATAGTGCCTACGGACTTCCATGTGCTCGACATGGGGGAGGACAAAGACAAACCACTGATACTTGGAAGACCCTTCTTAGCCACGGTAGGAGCAAGGATCGACCACGTGAACAACTTCGTAGTCTTCCTGCATATAAGCCAGAAGAGATACTACCCGAAGAGGCCGAACGCTCCACCTCCGGAAATGAAGAGCCACACGACTAAGAAGGAGAAAAAGGGAATGATACTGAAGGCAAGCCAACTCCATTCTAGACCCTTCTCCCAAATCAAGATTCTGATTCCTCCCGAGCTAGCTAAGCTGGGTGAAGAGGAAGTTTCGAAGTCAGTTGAGAAGACATTACAGGTAATCTTAGAAGCTAAAATTCTAAGGAACGGAAACGGAGGGACGCTGCTGATACGGAGGCAAGGAGAAGCTTCAGGAGAGACAACTCCCGAAGCACTTTCCCAAACCGCCTAAACTTCAAACAAAGTCGAGCTCAACGACTTAAACAAAAGCGCTTGGTGGGAGGCAACCCATCCGGTACGTGTTTTTGATTTCTTTTCTTTCTTTCATTTCTAACATCTTTTTCTTTTTCTTTCGAGTTTTCCGCACTTATGAATAAAAAAAAAAAAAAAAAAAAAAATAAAAAAAATATAAAGCCAAGAAAAACCCAAAAATATGAAGAGGAGCCTCAGAAGGAGGCTGGCCGCACGAGCATGGCCCGTGGCGCGGCGAGAAGGACCGTGGCCGCGCGACGGACCACGACCGCGCGGAGAAGAGCGCCCTGGCCGCGGCCGCGATAGGCCATGGCGCGGCCAGCGGTCGTCTGAGCCACCGACCCGGAAAACTCATGTTTTCCTCCCGAACCGAGCTTCCCGCGTTTTGGTACAATCCCGCACCGAAAATTTAATCCCGTTAATATAAAATGACGGATTTAATCGATTCGTGGCCAACACGCAAGGTAAGTTTTCTCGTTTTAAAATTTTTGAAAATAAAAGGTTTTTTGTGATAAAAACACCTTTTTAAAAGCAAAAGAGGAATTTTAGGATCAAACTCTCTTTTCTTCTTCTCTCCCAAGAGACTTGGAGATTTTTGGGAGATTCTAAGTTTTTCAAATCCAAACCGTTTTCAAAAATTCTTTGGTCTAAACTCATCTATTTTCGAAGAGCATTCACTTTTCAAAGCTCATTCATCCTCATCTACAAGGTATGGTCTCTAATTTCACAAATCCCTAAAGAACTCAATTTTGAGATCTCTCTTGATTTACTAAAAAATTGTCTAGGATGCTTGGATAATGGTAGAGAACCTTGGATTGATGATTTATGTTGCCTAGATTTCGATTTTTGCAACCATATACCTAAAAGTTGAAGTCTTTGAGATAAATTATTTTTGGCATGCTCTAAAAACCGATTTTTGGAGCTATTATTAGAAGAATTACTTAGTTTGAACATTGATTCATCCTAGGTACTACTTAGAAATCAAAGTTTAATGATGATAGGTTGGAAAAAATCGATTTATTGGAAAATTTTTGGTTTAGGTTCCCAAAAATCCGAAAATAGAGTTTGAGTACCATATTGATCTTGAATATTAATGCATAAACTCGATATTTACTAGTGTTGGGAACTCTTGGTATATGTTTTGTGTATCATTGCACTTGAGAATCCATATGACACATCAAATTAACATGCTTGGTCGAGTTTTTGTTTTTATTTTGCAAGGTACAATGAGTTCCGACCGAAACTACGAGATACGTTCGAAGTATAGAGAGCAACTAAGCTCTTCGAGTGATTCTTCGCGACAGCAAGGACACATGACAGCGCTAGGAAACCCGAGCCTAGACACCACTCTAGGGAGCTACTTCAAGGAACAAAGAAGAAGATTCCGCAGTTCATTGATAGCACGCACGAGCCGCGACGATTCTCCACCTCAGGAGCCAACAAGAGAGCTGAACCCTTCTCGTCCTAAGCGCAAGGTGCGATATTTTGACATAAGAACGACCTTGAGGATCAACTACTCCGCTTTAGATGCTTTGGGCATCACCGAGGATGTCACATGGTACTTGGACAAGCTAAGGCTCAAGACCTTCATGGAGATTGATCGGCCCACCTACAAGGGACTCGCCCAAGAGATCCTAGCTTCGGTTCAGCTGTCATACAAGAGAGGAAGGAAGTCACATCCGAGAGACAGAACTATCTATTTCTCCATTGACTCTCAGGATTACGAGCTGAGCATCCCTAGACTTTGCGAGATATTTGGTTTTGACTTGAGGAGTGAGACTACCATTGAAGAAGAATGGAGTTTAGATATTTGGGAACTAATGGGCAGAGGCATTTACGACAAAGGGAGGCATCCGTCCGCCTTTCTTTCACATCCAGCCGTGCGTTTCATGCACCGCCTCATAGCACACCGACTTTACTCTCGCAGCAACCAATCATGCATTCTCATTCCAGAGCTCGTCCTACTTCAGTCCGCTTTTAGAGATGAGCCACTTTCAGCATGCTTTGGATGCATCCTAGCAGAGAGACTCGTGCGAGTGAAGCACGACGTCACCGCACCCCGATGCGAGACCGCCTTCACGACTTACGGAGGCATCATCACAGCGATCATGGAGGCCGCAGGAGTAGACACCAGCATTGAGACGCCCTTACATGAGGCTTGGTTTGACTTGTCCCAGTTCCAGACGGACAGGAACTTGTTAGGCGCAGCCATGGATCCAGACAGGTTCGGATACCGATACCGATTGGGAAAGAGAGACAACCGCACGGTCTACTTACCGTCTCCTACAGTCTCGCGCCTTTCAGAGGGTTCACCAGAGTGGATCCCGAACCATGATGAGTTCCGTACCGAGTTTTCACGTCTACCGCTTACCATTGGAGAGTATGTAGCCGCCAAGGCTAGGAGAGAAGCGATCCGTCAGAGGACTCACTACATCTCATCCTCCTCCATGCGCAGTACTTCACGATCTGCTGCACCGTCCACCTCTACTGATCCCGCGATCACCGCACTTCAGGAGCAATTAGCACGTCAGAACGAGATGCTTGAGAAGATGGCGCGACATCTTCGAGAGAGAGGACACATAGATGGCTACCTTTAGACCCTGAGTTCAGATGCCTAGAAGACTTCGCGTCTCAGCCAACACTCTTCCTGCTTACGAGCTTGGTTCCATCTATTCCACCCCTATCCCTTACTTTTTATCTATGCTTTATCTTTCATTTATTTCAGTCATTCCCGATCTGCCACCACTTTTTCACACTGGGGACAGTGTGATTTAAGTCTGGGGGGAGTTCGTACTAATGAATTTGCTTTTCTTTTGTTTTTGTTTATTTATTTGGTTTTTCTTTTTCTTTTAAGAACTAAGAATGATGTATTTCGATATATATAATATGGTTTTAGGTATTATGATGTAAAACCAAGGATGATATTCGACCAGTGTGCTTCTACGCTATTTCTAGTGACAGATCTTTCAAGCTTTAGTACTAGACTATGCAGTAGCTAGAAAGCCAGAGATACGAAATCCTGGAGAATGTCGATCCATAGAGACTTTGGGTGAAGGAATACACTAGCTCTACTTTTTATTGGACTTTAATCTGACTATTAATTTCCTTGTCAACAGATGTAAACATTCAACGAAAAAGCCAAGAACGTTCGGGACATCTATTTCCAGATTTACGCACTCCCTTGTTGTCCCCGATCGGCCAACTCATCAATAGTTGGTACCATACCCGAAACCCTTACCATCTTTTCATACCTCACGCAACTCTCTTGTTTTCACCATATGCAGATATGTGCAAAAACACCAGAGAGGGAGGAACGACACGATATCTAGTCACTCAAGACGAAGGATCGAATGGTTAAGGGACGGAAGTGTTAGCTACAAAAGAGAGATGACTCATGCCTCGGAAACTCGAAAGAATGGTAATATTCTTGCGATCCTTAAGACTCTCACAACATGGCACTTCCCGTTTCATAAAAAAAAATAAAATATATATATATATATATATATATGTATAATAATATAACTCGGATAGAGGACCCGAACTCTTTGGAGTAATGACGTTACTTATCCATAAAAAATAGAGTTACAAAAAAAAAGAATAAAATGAAACGGGAAGAAAATGCCTGAGAGCCTTAAGAGAATCGTAACATGCATAGAGGCAGAGCCTGGGCGATATGGTGAGAAGTTGTAAGAGCCATCCAATCCGAACCAGAAACAAGAAACTAAGTCTGGGGGATGGCTGTATCAAAGAGAACTCGCGGATGTGTACGTGCGGAGAGTGATTGGAAATCGTGGATCTCAACGGTTCCACCTTCTCTTGCTGTTTTGCATAATATCTCGCACCTTCCGGAGATCTATACGGTAACCCGAAACACTCTAAATCTCACCAATAAAGGCCTTTATATACCTAACCTCGTTGAATCTAGCTTTATATCCCTTGACAAGGATCACGCCAAACTTAATACTACTTAGAGAGCTAGTTGACTGAAACTTGAAGTTTAGATAGTGAAAGCTTCGTAAAGGACTAGTGTTGAAAGGAACTATAGTGAGAATTTTCTAGTCTGAGCTTGGATTGATTAGTTCGATGAATTATGGTTTAAAAGGACGGTCACTGAGTTTTTGCTAGTTCCTATATTTTCAAACCTCTTTTCTAGGCTTTGCATGCGTTTTGTTTGAGGACAAACAAAGGTTTAAGTCTGGGTGAGTTGATAACACTCATATTTTACTCCTAAAACCTATTATTTCAAGATCGTTTATAAGTGTTTTGACCCGGTTTTCAACGGTTTTAAGGCGATTTCCACGTTTTCTAGTTTTAAAAGTCATTTCAGGAAAATTGGACAAAAATGACACATTTTGGAGCAAAACGGGAACTTTGAAGGACATGTGCTCGGAGCCATAAGTTCAGCATCAGATGACGACCTTCTCACCACAAGATCAAGCTCATATTTGGAGACAAGGTAGCTTTATCAGCTGTCTTTCACCTCGAAGTTGTTTGAGAGCAATCACACGGTTGGATCTCAAGTAACGAAGGAAGCAAGAAGGCCCGTCAGACACATTCCCAGAAGAAGGCCGGCCGCGCCACGGATCCTCAGAAGACCAGTTGCCGCGCCACGTCCGGTCGCTCACGCGGCCACACCACTCCGGCCCATCCCGAGCCCGTTTGCACTTATCCAATATTTTCCCGAGGTTAAAACGTGAAGCCCACTTTCTGAAGACCGAAAGCCTATATAAAGGAGTCTTAGGGTTTCAGAGAAGGGGGGTGACGCCACACACATAGAAGAGACGACGAGACACATCTGCGCCGCACAGAGAGAGGAGAAGAGAGAAAGTTCGACGGCCCCGGAGTCGAGGATCTCGAGAGAGAATTCTTCTGCAGCCGCCTATCCTTCCTTCTTTTCCCTTTCATCTTTCGTTTTTAGTTCTTTGCTTTTGAATACTTTAAGAAAACCTCTGTTCAATCGATTTCCCTTTAAAGAAGTTTTCTCACTTTGCTCTTTTCATTAATACGATTCGCACCTTTCATATCTCGAAGATGTCTCTCGTTCCCATGAACGAGTAGTCATCTAGTTGGGTTTTTAAGGGGATTTTCGAAGGGGTTTAATCAAGGATTGATTTCGCTAGGTTGATAGAGATAGAGTTCCTTTTAGGTATCTTCGTTGATGTCTCGTTCTTATTGCATGTTTGCTTCTCTGATCAATTAGCAACTGATTCTAGGATGATTAGATACATGAAAATATGGTTTATTGTCTCGATCTAGGGGTTAACGAGCAGATCGCACCGTAGGATGTTTAGGCATATCGACGGACCGCACCGTGAGTGTTTACAAATAGGTGAATGATACGTATGCGTGGTTGTCTTGCATCGTGGGATGAGAGATCATACCCGCAGTGAGGGACAAACGCAGGTGGCTAGATCCGTGAAAGCGGGGTAGTCATAGTCGACCGTTTCAGCTTAAGAACCTAGCTTATTAAATCATTTAGAACCTATCATGTTGCTTGTTTAATTCGATCCATGAACCCCGGAGAATATCCCTGAGCCCAACGCCTTTTATTTATTGATTTACAACCGTTTAATTCTCTTTTGCTGCTTGATATTATTGCTACAAACCGTGACAAACTCTATCCCCAAGTTCCATTTGGTTTAAAGAAGTTAGAAATCTTAGGACTTTCGCAAAACAACAATCTCTGTGGATTCGATCCCTTAATATACTACTGTGATTGCTGTGCACTTGCAACTATCTTAGGGGTAAAACTTGAAGTGAAATAAACCCCGTGATCAGTTAAAGCATTAGAGAACAACAAAGGAATTACATCTACAAGCCAAATAAGCAACCTTCCTGGAAATTCCGTCATGAATCCAAAGGAGTATTGCCAAATGATCACCACTTTCGACGAGGAAAAACGGGATCTACCCGAAATCACTTCTCTAAAACGGGCTCAAGTCGATGAGGACATCGACATCCTAAGAAGGGGAGGGAGTTCGAAAAATTTGGAAGCCTCTGAAGAGAAAGCAGCCACTGCTCCCCCAAAAGCACCATTCCTGCGAGTCTACAAACCATCAATGCCATACCCTCAGAGGCACAAGAAGCGGCTAATAGAGGAATAAGAAGCCGAATTGATCGAAACCTTGAAGAAGGTTGATGATCTATTCAACAATGCTCACAGCACCAAGCCTATTCCAGCTTTCCTAGTAACTTTGAATGACAAGCTCTATGCCGATGCAATGGCAACCATAGGAAGGAATGCTGCAGCTCGTGAAGAGAAGCCTAAGGAAGAAACCTTAGTAGTGAAGAAGCTCGAAGATCGAGGATCATTCACTCTTCCATGCACACTCGGAGGAATCACCTTTGAAGACTGTCTGTGTGATCTCGGAGCAAGCATTAACGTTATGAGTCTCGCCACGGCTAAGCGTCTCGGGTATGATACCTATACCGACTGCAAGAAGCCGTTATCACTGGCCGATGGAAGTGAAAGGAAGACGGTTGGGAAGCTACTAGACCTACCTTTTATGATTGGAAATGTGCTTCTGCCAAGCGACTTTCTGGTGATAGAAATGGACCAAGATGTCAAGGAAACCCTCCTGTTGGGAAGACCTTTCCCACACTCTGCCGGTTGTATGTTTGATTGTAGAAGCGGGAAGGTTGAGCTAAGGCTAACCGGGAGCTTGGTGATGCATTTTGACACAAAGGGGAAGAAGATCGACGAAAAAGATCATGCATACTCTCTTGTGTTGAAGAAGCCGATTGGGAAAACTCAAGACCCATCAATGGAAATATGCAACGATGGAGCCAGCTTTGATGGAGTCTCGCTCAACGTTATGTTTGAGGATCAGCAAAAAGAAGTCCGTGAAACATCAAAAGAGGTGATCACTTGCAAGAAATCGTATGAGAAAGGACCAACCCTCGGTGATCTTCTGGAAGGTATGGCTCTCAAACCTGTCCTCTCTGCTGATGGTGAGATAAGATACAAGCTGAAATGCAAAGGAAAGGTCAGACCCTTTGCTTACCTTAAGGTGATAAAAGACACAGATTTGACCATTCAAAAGGGTTCTAAGGTAAGTAAAGAGGGGACATCCAATGTATCTCTGGCTGATTTCATCTCTATGATTAAGGAAAGTAAAGATCCTCCTACAGGATCGAGGGGTGTTCGTTTCCCCCTTTCATACTGAAAAATGATCAAGAAAAGTCCAGCTAAGTGACTCAAAACAAAACGCTCTTGGGAGGCACCCCAAGATTATCCATGTACATATTAATGCTTTTTCTAGTCTAATTTAATGTTTTCAGGATCCCATGAAAGATAGGGTGGGGTCACTAGCGTATAAGAGGAGATAAACCTATGAGGAGTTGTCTAGCACAGCAATGTGATCTAATATCGGGATAACACCCTGATATTGTCCCTAGGCATTCTCTGTCGAGCAGGCACAACGATGTATAGCCGATATAGAACAAAGCCTAAGCTAGACAACCTTCGCTGTGGTCACATATCGGGAACCGGCCGATATCCGTAACATCAATCACACCATATCGGAGTCAAGCCGATATGGTCGTCTAGGTAATAGGGTAATTAGACTTGGTCAATCCGAGAAAAGCGCTCAAATTAATGGCCCACTTTTCTGGATAAGGCAAGAATACTTGGTTGGAGTTAACCGACAACTAATCCCCAAACCAAGAAACCCTAGTCAAACCCTTTTCTCCCCTTATCTCATCTTTATAAAGACCCTCGTCTCTCTCGTTTTCATTCCCCATCACTCTCAATCCTAGAAATTTGTCTTTGAGCTTTTAATTTCGCAAACTCGAATATGTGCTTTCTTTCAAGTATTTTTGCAAATATCGTTCTAAGGTAATTTTTGATCTAAAACGATATGGTTGATTATCTCTTAGGATTGTTTACATTCGCTGCATTAGGGATTTGAGAATCGATGGAGAAACGTTTTTAAGACAATTTTGCGTAAAAGCTTAGGTTTTTTGTAGGATTTTCTGAATATCGGCACATCTATTTGTGAGAATAGCTTCACGGCTAAAACTCTTTTGAAGTGTTGAAGATTCTAGAAATCTCTTTTTCCAACTTTTTGTCTAACGCAAGCTTGTCTAAAAATCTGAATCTGTGAGGAACAACTCATAAGGATACTCTTTATTCTTCACGGTTTAGGCTTTTCCCGATCTAGTAATAACTCATATATGTTTGCTTGGGTCTCTTTAGTCATGAATAGAGTTGCCTTAAGTTTAAACATACATGCAAGATAATCCCTGTTCTTAGAGTTTTTCCTTGTACTTACACACTTTCGAGTATTTTTTATTGATAGGTACAATGGTAGGAGCAACAAGAAGTGGAGCTATTCTTGAGAGATCAAGGGAATACCAAACGGAGAAGAGAGAAGGGAAGAGACCAGTCGGAGAATCCAGCCGAACGGCTATGGTACGTTCACCCACACGTGCATCGGGAAGGAGGAGTTTCCGACACACTCTAGCCTAAATGTTTGCAGCATTCAGGCTAATGGAGTTCAAGGCCACACGCTACCCCCATGAGGAAACTATGATCGAATTGGGCATCTATGAAGACTGCCAGATCCTCTTTAACGCAATGGGTCTGAAGCGATTCATGGAAAACGCTTATGCGTCCCATGATGAGGCAACCTTCCAGTTCCTTGCAACACTGGAGGTAACCTTCTATATTTCACAACACTGGAGGTAACCTTCTACACCGACGAGTTTGGTTTTCCTATATATGGGGCAGATCGCTATCATTTCGATCCAATCACCAGTGGACCACACCGAACTCTCAAAGCGGCTCACAATAGGATCAATGTGCTCCAGCGGTATTGCAAGTGGCAAGACCGTTCGATCAAAAAGTTAGTCTCCACGGTGAAGGGAATCAAAGGCCACGTGAAAGGCCTGAAAGGGCAAATCAAGTCACTCACCTTGAAGCTGAAGGGCTCGACATCATCGCCACGGTTTGAAGCCGATGTGTCTCCAGAGGAAGCAGAAGGGAACGAAGAAGATAGCCAAACTCCCCAGGGGAGGTATTCCTTCTCGTTCCTGCCAAGAGAACACGACAATAGCGAGCTAGCAAGGCATTCCTGCCAGGAGGAGAGCATATCGAGGAAGAGGTGTGCGAGCCAGTCCCTGATACCAGAATCAGACAATCCTTCCTTCTCGACTAGTGAGGACACCACGTCCCCACATCATACCGAACAGTGAGGTACCACTCCCAAACCATTGTATATAAGCATTTCTTTTTATTTATTTTTCTGCTTTTTGTTTGAACATTCTTTCATCATCTTAGGACCGTATTCTTCCTCTCTTCTATCACACAGGGACTGTGTGATTTAAGTTTGGGGGAGTACGTAGTTATGCATCATTTAGATCAACTATTGCATTCGTAAAACTTGCATAGAAAAACACAACAAAAATTGAAAAAATTTGAAAAATTTGTTCCACAAAAATATTCATGTAATCGCATTTCCATATTAGGATTGAGTCTAGATGCATTCATTTAGGTTTCATAAGCATTCGCATAGGGTGATAAGTATGATGAATCCTTGTAAATAGCCATTTTTAAGTCATGAACTCAATGCCTTAGTTCTTGTTTGTTTGATGCATTTTGAATTAGACTGAGTTTAAGGGAGCACCACATTTGGAATTTGTCTTGTGAAATTCGGTTTTATCTTAATGCATTGCGACTTGAACCATTTCCCTAATGAACTTGAACCGTTAATTTGAAAATTTTAATTATCTCGTTTGTGTTTGTCAAATAACTCATGGATTTCACTTGGACTTTCTTTTCCTTTTTACCACTCTTCTGCTAGTCCAAGTACCAGACCACACCCAAAGCCTTAACCTTTGTTTTAAAGCCATAAACACTTTTGTGAGAGCATGTGAGGCCTTTGCACCATTTTCGAATCTTCTTAGGCAAAAAGTGTTGGGTTTAGGCCGACAAGGTTAGATTTCCATGTAGACGTTGGCTCACATCTCGAGTCAACACTAGGATAGGTGGTTTAGACACTGAAATCGGCTTGATACCGAAATTTGAAGCCGATATTGCTGGTTAGACTAGGAAAAGGGGGTGGGTTCCGATTGGTGATACATTTACAGAAAAGGAAAGAAAAGAAAACAACTGAGTCAGACGGGGACACATATAAGGGAGATGGCGGCACCAAAAAGGCTTGAAAACAAAAGAGCAAAAAGGCGATTCCAAAAGAAAGCAAAAGAAGGCCAATCAACAAAGTCCAAATCCGGCCAAAAACATCAAAGGTGAAACACAAAGGAATGCAACAAAGAAGCCAGGATGCCGAAACTGATCTCCAACAAAGAAGAAGTCCCCCGAAATGACCAGAAAAGGTAATAGCGAGAAGTCATAACGGGAATAAGGCGAAATGCCAAGAAGAAGGGTAGCTTAGGAGGGAGCAATATAGACTAGGGTATGAAACGAAATAGATGTTCTGGGTAGATGGTAGTCTAACCTTGTATGCATCCATTGGTTTTTACCCTTAGCATTTTGCATTAAGAAGGTTCCTTTCAAGAGTGATCCCATTAAACACTTAACCCGTTCGCATTACGAGTTCATATTTAGCTCGTGACCTTATCCTGAACCAAGTGAGTTAGTTGACAGGCAAGAATGAGATCCACGTTTTAAATTTCATAATGAATGTGAAAGGGAGTTCGGAATTTGAATGTGCGTCTAAGTTGGGATTGATTTTGCTTGATTATTGTGATGAGTGTGGCTAACGCTTTCTGGATAGGTAGAATTAAACTTGCATCCTAGAAACCTGAACTTAGACATTGAGTTGATTTCCTTTAAATGGCGTTTTGGATTCAAACTTACACCTTTTATTTTAAAACCTCACCCCTCTGGTTGGTTTTTCCTCTTTTATGTATAAATACTCTCTCCTCCACTCTTATCCTTATCATCACGCTTTCTAGTTTTGCTTTTCTTTCTTCTCTTTCAAACCGAGAGCTATTTTGTATTTTCACCATTGAAGCTTGTTTCAAAGCTTTGATTTTTATGCAATCTTGAAGTTTTAAGTATTATTGCTTAGTGTATTTCAAGAAAGCTTCTTCCTTTTCTTATTTTCGACTATCTTGCAAGCCATGAGTCACCTTCTTATCCTTATGGATCTTGAGGTTTCTCAAATGGCGAGCGAGTAGTCTTTTTAGGATTTTGATGGGTTGAAAGGACCAAGGAACTCTCGGGTTTACATTTCTTGCTTAGTTAAAACATAAAGTTAGATTCTTTCTTGTTTATCATTCCAAAAGCTTTGTCTAGTTTGGCCATCTAGCCTAAAGTCCAGAGGCGGCTTGACACGAACGCCACGTGCTTGCTTAGCTGGATCCATGAACAAGAGTTTAATTCCTTAGGCTAAGACTAACCATCTGCCTAAGGGTCTTACAGTTCAATAGGGACGTTGTAGATTCTTGTTTCTTTTATTGTACCGTTATGCGCGAAGCTAGTCCATGGTGATAGAGATTCAAAGAGTTTAGACCCAAACACCATGGGCTAAACGATTTGAGGATCCCTTTACCTAAGAATCACCATCAAAAGACCAAGTCTTGATGTGATCCAAAAGCTTTAGCTTGACAAAACAATCCGAGAGTCACCTAGTTAATAAAACCCATCTTGATCCTTTTTTTATCTTGAAAGCTCATTTTTTTTACCGTTTAATTCTCTAGTTTCTGCTTAATACCTTTACAGTCATTTCATTTATGGTCTTGAGTGACACAAGATCTATCCTTTAGTAGTTTTCAGTAGTAAAGTCTCAATCTTTACCCATTTCGAGCTTGACTTATAATCCGATATGATCGATCTGTTCACTAACACTCCCAAATTGGATTGATACCCCATACGCTATACTGCATTCGGTTAACAGTGTTGGGTCATTGAAGCAGACCTAAAAAACCTGCATATCACTTGTCCCGTTTCAGGATTACGATGTTTATACATCCATCCTCTCGGATGAAATATATTTGAAGACATTTCTTTAGATTTTATTATTATTATTGATATCTATCGTTGATAAGGGAAGGGAAACGTAGGTATATATATATACACAAGAATTTATGATTTATTTTTTAATAAGTTAGTCTAAATTTGGTCAGAATTTTAATATTTTTTTTAATAACAAATATTTTGTATTAAACTTACCGCACATATTTCTTATCTCTTCTTATCTCTCAACGCCGTTTCTTATTTGTATTAAACCTATGTAACAAATTTGTTTTCTCTTCTTATATCTCTGAAGTTTCTCATCACCACCTCCGTTACGACGAAACAATGAAACCCTAAGTGAGCTTCTAAGTTTATCATTTTGTGTTGTCGATTTGGAAAATAATATTAGGGATCTTGTGTATATTCCATTTATGATTCTTCTTGCCTTTCTCAGTTTATGATTCTCATTTTTTGTTCTCGATTCTGGAAATAATATTTGAGATCTTCAGTATATTCCGTTTATGATTCTTCCTCATATAAATCAGATCTATCATTTGTTTTAACATAAGTTTAATTGTTACATACTTTATTTTCTGCTAGTGTTCATGATATAGATGTCTGAAGAAATGATGCCATCTGATTCTTATTGCGACAATTTTTACTTTTTCAAAGGACTACCCAGTGGATACCGTCCATGTCTGGTACCACACTACATCCAGATGTACCAGGACCGAGCTCTGTGCCTGAGACACATGGCTCACAAGAATCTTCATAGATGTCCATTGGTGACCTACTGCTCCGTCAAGGTCGAAAAAATCTCACGCCACTCCATCCTTTAGTATTGGTCAAAAGGCTACATGGTATATATATATTTTTTCAATGATTCTACTAGTTATGTAATTGTCATGTTACATTAGAATGTTTACAAATAAATATTTTGTCTTTTTTTGTAGGTTCAAATATGATACTATGTTAACTATGATGAAGTCAGTTCTACCTGTTTTTGCTAAGTATTCTTCTCTTCCACAAAGTGTGAAAAACCAATGGTTCAATGCATTTATGGTACGTACGCTCATATAGTTAATTTCACATATTAAGTTTGATGCTTGTTTAACTTGTCTAACATAGTTTCTAATATAACACTACAAGAAAGCAGAGATTTTCCGACTGAACAAATAGTCGCAGTGTAGTCGCTAAATCATAGGCTACGACTACGTAGCGACTAATACATGTAGTCATAAATTGATAATCGCTAAAGCCCGTAGGCGTAAATATAGTCACCTATTGACGACTACATGGCGACTATAATTCATTGTCATAGAGTTAGTCGTAACGTAGTCGTTACTTTTTACGACTACACTGCGACTATTTAACGATTAGTCCGCATGAACATAAGTGGTTGTTGTTGTAGTCGGATAGTAGTCGTAAAAACTTTGACGACTATGTTACGACTAGTTTTCGATTAGTCAGCATGAACATAAGTGGTTGTTGTTGTAGTTGGATAGTAGTCGTAAAAGTTTGACGACTATGTTGCGACTATTTAGTGACTGTTTTAACGACTGTATATCGACTATTAATCTCAGGATACTGTTCATATGTTATTTTTCTGATTGGCATTTGGTTTTGATTTTTTATTTGATTTGGTTTTGTTTTCAAAATTATGAAACTAAGATTTTAAAGGAACCAAAACCACTATTCTAATGGAACCAAAACCAAGATTCAAGCAAAATTCAAATTCAAAGAAAGCTTTAAATGAAACAATATTTTTACATGTCACAACATACACAAATAAAAAGAAAAAGAAACACATATATGGAAAAGTGACAAGTTCATGAGAGTTAAGAAATGGAGAGTGATAATTAACCTAACAAGCAGATGGAGTTGAAGTTGGAGTTGTTAGGGGAAGACCGGTTGAGTGAGGGTCGGGAGGTGCTTCAGCTGAATGAGTCGCCATGAAGTCCAGGAAGGCCGGATCAGTTTGGCGCATATACTTTTCCACCAAGGACAAGTGCTCAAGCTTGTCCTTTTGCTCAACCACAGCTCAGAAATGCTCTGTTTCACGGGCAGAAACATCAGCATCACTTCGTGCATTGTAAGAAGCATGCTCTTCGATTTTACGTTGAGCTTCCTTCAGTTGCTCTTGCAATGACAGAAACGATTCACAGTCTCGCTTGCGCTTGCCAGTGAGAACATTCTCAAGATTTTCCTTGAGGCTTCCAACTCCATAAAGAGTGCCTCATGAATCCTTCTCAGTGGACTATGAAAAGAAAGTGAAACACAAGAAATAAAGAGCATGACAAATTCCAAGACTCAGTGATCGATTATAACAAAGTATCAAAGAAAAATCATATGCACCAAGTCTATATCAATGTCAAATACGCAAGAAGTTAGGCGAGAGTTTTACTTACTATACACCTAAATAAGTGATTAAAGGCCAATGTTACTTTACCTGACGAAAGATGGCTGTATACTCATCTGTTGTGAGCTCTCGAGGCCGTGAAGCACCGTCTGAAACACATGAATTCACTTCCTCGAGCTCAATCAGCTTCTCTTGCAAGTTTTTCTCATAAGTTTGAGCGATTTTCTCAACCTTCCGATCGACATACGTACCATCTTGCTTTGTATGTGTCTTAATGAAAACCTCATCAAGACTCACCGGTCTTCCCAATTCCTATTCCTGCAATATTATAAAATAAACAAGGATTATGAAGGTGTACGAAAAATATCTAAGAGATGTATAAAAGTTACTTACCATAACTTCTTGGATTTGTTGATACGACTTCGGCCCTGATAAGTGGATGTGAGAACCGAGACCATTACGGTCGGACATACGAGCATTGGAATAGATGCTACTTCTTTTATGTGCTTCTTCAGTATCCCAATACTCAACCATCATTTTCTAGAGAGTATCATTGATCCATCTAGGTCGGTCTCGACTAGTCCTCACGTTGCTAATGATAACATGCATATTTTACCCATTTTTACTATCATAAGTGAGTGCTTTAATAAGTATTTCACTAAGGTTTTAATGCATAAACACTAGATTTTGAGTATTTGGTTGTTCAAGACTCTTTTCAGGTAAACTTAGCAAAAAACGCTTATTCTGGAGCAAAATGGACAATTTCGAAAGCAGTGCTCAAGGACAGAATTTCAACACCAAACAAAGGCCTTCCCACCACGAGTTCAAGCTCATATTAGGAGACAAGAAAGCCTTAACAGCTATCTTTCACCTCGAAGTGATTTGAGGACAATCCCACGGTTGAATCTCAAGATATGGAAGAAGCAAGAAGGTCCGTCAAGCACCCGGAAAGACGCGATGGCCGTGCCACGACCAACCCAGACGACCAGTGGCCGCGCTATGACCGGTCGCTCCAGCGGCCAGGCCACTCGCGGTTCCCAACCCCATTTGAAGCCCAACTTAAACCCGCAGCCGTCTTATGCAAGCCAACACCTAATCCACGACCTAGGGCACTTGAAGACCTATATATACTCATTGTCTAGGGTTTTTCTAATCATCACGAAATACTCTAAGTTACATAATTCTTTTGGTGGCCGCGAGTCTCGGATTCGCGGTTTTCACTTTGTTCTTTGAATAAGATTGATTTGTTCTTGAACCCTCTTTGTTTCTCATCGATTTTTATAAGTTATGCATTCATCGATCACGTTTTCTGCTTCTACTTTCATGTCTGAGTAGTTTACTTTAGTTGGGTATTCTTTAAGGGGATCTATGGGGAATTTCATTAACTGTCTTTAAACCGATTGTTTAGGCTATAGACTAGGGTTTTCGGTCTCACCATATTCGTTCTTATTGCATGAGTCTAGCGTCATGAACTATATTCTGATCGCAGGGTCTTGAGAGCGACGAACGTCCTGAATCTTAGATCTAGACCATAATAGGGTAGAGAGCATCCTTTAAAAGATGTATGAATGTTTATTATCCCGATCTTATTGCGTGTTCGTCTAGGACGCAGGATACGACAGTATACCTGCGAAATAGATGTTTACAGATCGATCTTGCTTTGCCAGAGTTAGGTCGTTAAAACCAGTGAATCAGTTTGGGGAAAATCGCCTAGTCTCGTTTGCTTAACTTTTGTGTGTTTGATTTCTTGTTAGAACCCCATAGATTTCCCGAGAAGATTCCCAACGTGTTCCACCCATCTGCTTTTCAATCGAGATTTACGCACTTCAATACTTACTTTTCCTGCACTGCTTTTCAATCGAGATTTAAGCACTTCCATATTTACTTTTCTGCACCACACGCTTGATTTCCTTTTTACATGTTCTTAGATTGATTTTCCTTTTCCCGTTGGTTGTAGAAGCGATTGACAAGCTCTTCTATATAAGGCGTGGTACTGCTTTCTTTACTTCCTGAAAAAAATCGTGACACTTACCTCAAAACCCCAACTCTCTGCGTCTTTGCTTGCCCTGATTCTCTGTTTTGCAGTTGACCTCCTCTGTGTGGTTCGATACCCTAAGTACTACAACGCACGCTGTGCACTTGCAGCTTAGGGTCCTACAAATTCAAAGCTCGACGAGTCCTCAAAGAAATCATCCAATCTCGGACGACTATTAAGACCCCATCTGCTAATCATGTATTTCCTCCGGCGTTGACATATCAGCTCAAAATACTCTAGAACTTTCTTAGATCCGGATTACTTGATTGGTAAGTTATATTATTAAACTTTATTCAATAATTGGTTTGATAAGTGATATTATTCCATAACTGGAAGATTTTTATTCTATACGTTGATAAATTTATTCGTGTATTTCAAACAGATGTTATTGGACAAATTGTGGAAGTTAGTCATGTCGAGGTGGTTTCTGCGAATGGGAAAGATACACCCAAGATATTGGAAGTTCGAAATTTAGAGTAAGTTAAATCTAATTTAGTTTTTGAAATTATATAACTCTGGTGTATAATTTATATTTTTTTAATAGACATTTTTCCAATATGCAACTCACGCCAAATATTATTCTTTGTAGGGATGACCGTCTTCCTATTGTATTGTGGAGTCCATTTGCAACTAATGTTAACGATGCTATTCAGGCTCGAAGTCAAAAGTCATTGATCATTGTGTTGAGGTTTGGGAAGATTAAAGTTTGGAAAGGTATAAACATGTGTTAAAGATGCAGTTAATATACTTACAATATCCTAATCTTCTCCTTTAAAGATGAAGTTGTTAATATACTTACAAAAACCTAACTACCCCATGCTCTCACCAACTTGCTGGGAAAAACATATCTTTTCAAGATTGCTATCGACCGGGAAAATTATGTTTACAAGCATGATACTTACAAAGTCTTGAAGATTATCACCAACGAGGAACTCATTAAGGAATTTAATGTGGCAGATTTGCCTCAGGTACATTCATCTTTTGGTAGTTAATAACACTTTCGTAGTGAAATTAAAACTTTATTTTTCTACTATATTTTTAACATAACAATTTATTATATATAGAAAATTAGATTAAAATACTTTATTATTGTTTAATTTGTTAATTATAAAAAATTAAATAATAAATAAATTCAACTTCACTTAAACAAAACTAAATATTATTTTTTAAATCCTGTTTATTAATAAGAATTTAATGAAAATTTGAGATTAACATAAGTATAAATTATTATATTTTAAATTCAAATTATCTTACTCGAAAAATATAAATCTCTCACCCCGTGCAGGGCGCGGATTATCACCTAGTATTAGTTATAAGACATGCCATATTATACCTTTCAAATGGCTTAAAATAATCACAATTTCGCAAAACATAGGCATGTGCACATTGGTAGTCTTTCTCTGAAAGCCATATTTCATTCATTTCCCCACTTGGACGATCTACGTGAGTAAATATGTCAGGTACTCCAGGGACATGATATACAGGGACTTCACCTTCATTAAATCTTGTTAACCTATAACCAAATGAATGAAAATTAATTCACATTAGAATAGATAGCATGTGTCTGCAAATGTAATTAATTTTACCGTTTAGCTTGATTTCGTTTGTATGTGGTCGGCAAAGTAGTGCTCTGAGAAATAAGCTACCTCGTCATTGATATATGATTCAAAAATCGATCCTGCCGCATATCTTTTGTTCTTTATTTTCCCTTCAATTTCTTGAGAAACTTTTCAAAATGATAAATCCACCTATATTGCACAGGACCTCCTAGCTCAGCTTCGTAGGAGAGATGTATAAGCAGGTGCTCCATCACGTCAAAAAATGATGGTGGAAAATTCTTTTCCAAATTGCATATGGTTAAAACTAGGTTTTCCTTCAGAATTTGGACGTGGCTTTTCTGCAAAGTTCTAGAACATAAGTCACGAAAAAATCTTCCAATCCCTACAATATATATTCAAACAAAAAATTAATGGTTACTATAAAATACTATAATCATATTTAAGTGTCACATCATATAGAAATAAAAATAATTGGTACGTGATAAAGCAAGGTTGACATTACGGTCTAGAAGTTCTGCAAAGATAAATGGGAATAGCCGCTCTTTAAAAACATGGCAATCATGACACTTCATGCCTGAAAACTTTCCGTTAATCATATCAACACAACTAGCCAAGTCTAACGCATAACCATCTGGGAATTTCACCGCATGTTTCACACATTCCAATAAACTTGTTCTGGCTTCTTCTGTCAATGTGAATGCGGGAAAAGGAGCTTTATCATCACTATCAAGATGTAAGTGTGGCTGAGAACAAAATCGTTCTATATCCCTTCTTGACATGACAATGTCTTTTGATTTACCCTTCACACTCATAAGAGTATTCATGATGTTGTCAAAGAAATTCTTCTCTATATGCATCACATCAAGATTATGTCGAAGATTGAGATCCTTCCATTAAGGAAACTCCCAAAATATGATTTCCTTGTGCCAGTTGTGCCAATTCCCATAGCCAGCCTTCTTCTTTTCATGATCGTTTCCACAGCAGTTTTTTGTTTCCAGGGGATTAACACCATCTATCCGCTCGTAGTAAACTTGCTCACATGTCAAAGCTTGAGGTGGATACTTATTCAAGGCATTTTTTCCTTTCAAGAAGTCTTTTTTATTCTTCCTCAGTGGATGATCATGAGGGCGAGGAAGAAATCTTCGGTGACAATGAAACCAACACGTCTTCCTTCCCTTAGGGAGATAAAATGATTGTGTTTCTTCCAAGCAATTTGGACAAGATAATTTACCATGAGTCATCCATCCTGATAACATGCCATACGCCGGGAAGTCGCTTATCGTCCACATCAGCACAGCTTTCAGATTAAAATTTTGATTTTTAGGATACATTGTATGCATCGACTCCAGTAGAGCATATTTCTTTTAACTCGTCAATAAGAGGTCGAAGGTAGATATCCAAATTTGCTCGCGAATGATTTGACCCACAATTCATAATTGTAAGAAACAAGTACTTTGTATTCATGCACATACCAGAGGGTAAATTATATGGAGTCAATATCACAGGCCACAAAGAATGATTATGAGACATGTCAAATGGATTGAATCCATCTGTACACAATCCAAGATAGACATTACGGGTCTTGAAAATGTTTCCACTCCGCTGCATCTACGTATGACACATTTCTCCCTCCTTTGCTTTGTGCTCAGCATGCCATCTCATTGCCGCTGCAGTCTTCTTGCTCTGATACATTCTCTTCAATCTGTCTGTAATAGGTAGATACCACATGCTACGATATGGAACTTTGGTTCTCTGTCGTCCGTTGTTAGGCTTCTATCATGGTGCATCACAAAATTGACACTTATCCCACTTTTCATCCTCTTTCCAGAAGATCGTAAATTTTTTAATACAAACATCAATTATATAATATGGGAGGCCTAAATTGCGCATCAACTATCTCGTAATGTGAACTAGTTAACTGGTTTCCGTCCGGTAAATACTCTGTCAACATCCCGCAAATTGAATCCACACACTTTTCACTCATATTATAATCTCCTTTATTTTGCAGGATCCAGGCAGCTTAAGATAACTGCGAGTGACCTTCATGACAATCCTCGTATAATGGATTTTTCGCTCCTTCCAACAAGTTGTAGAATTTTTTGAATGGTTATGTACTGGTTCTTCTACATTCTGATAACTATTGATAGACTCATAATTTAACTTATTGTAGCATTCATTTTAGATAGTTTTGCATGTACTTTTGCATTCATTTAGCCACTTTTATTCTCATTTGCATCCATATTAGAGTTTAATGAGTTTTAGCTTAGGTTGTTGCATATGTGTACATATTGAGTCCTTATTAGGTATTTTGGAGGCTTGGAGGACCATATGGAGTTTCATGGATGATGAAGTCAGAGAAGCAGCCAAATGAGAAGCAGAAGTCTTTTAGAAGAATATCGAGCATTTGGAGGTGCGAACTGTATGAGTCCGGACGAAGGCCTTGCACTTAGATTCAGACTCTGAAACCTTCTTCAAAAATGTAGCGGATCCAGTGAGCTTTCTAATGCCGTTGGAATCAAGTCATTACGACCAGCGGTTCACGAGATACGGTGATTCTTGCAAGACTGTCCGAATCACATCGGTTTGAGGTACATCGGACAACAAACCGATGTGAAGCATCCTGAAGCTGCATCGGTCAGATGCACATCGGACAACAAACCGATGTGAAGCATCCTGAAGTTGCATCGGACTGTGCACATCGGACAACAAACCGATGCGGCTCCAGACTGCCTGAAGTAACTGGAAGATCGGGTCAGATGAAGGCCTTCCATTCCGATTCAGCCTCAGAACGCTTCATGAAAGTTGTAGATAATTGAATCAGCTTTCATGTGGAGGTCATTCTATGTCATTAGGAGCT
>JAHZTW010000006.1:24035655-24070817 GCA_020283515.1 Alliaria petiolata
GCCCTTTGGGGTTTTGAGGAGATTTGAGAGATTTATTTTAAGTTTAATGCTATTTGATTCTTGTTCCTTCTAATATTTCATCTATCTCTTCTTTAATCATGCTTACTAGTATTTCTTTCATAGGATTTGTGGGTTTCACCATGATTAGTGAGTAGTTTCTTAGGAATTTGGGGATGAGTTAGATTTAGGGTTTTCTAATGGTTCAATCTTGCAATCTAGGTTAGATTCTTTCATCTCTCTTCTTATTAAGGAGTTCTTAATGCCAAATAGCTAATCTTTTGCTATTTTGGATCATAAGCATTTCACACACCCACCAAGTGTTTGATGAAATGCTTGAACCACTTTTTTTAGAGATTTACATTCCTAGCCTAAGACATTAGTTGCCTAGGGTTTTTATCATGCCATTTAGACTCATGTTTAATGCTTGCTAATAATTTTAATGCTAACACATCATTAGTTCATTAAGGTGATTAGGAAAGGGATTAGTACCACACATCATGGATTAGTCTTAATTAGTGTTCTAGGCATAGATAAAGCTTGTTTGAGTTGCTTAAATGATTGCAAGGTTGGCCATTTAGATGCCCAAATCAATGATTCCATCCCTAGGTTTCATTTTTAGTAATTTGTTAGTCTTGCTTATTAGTAAATCGTTTGATTAGTGCTTGATTAGTGATAATTAAGGTTTTAGCTCATATAATTAGTCTTGTAGTATCTCTCTTAGCTAGTAGTTTGCTTCTAATAGTTCCTTGTCACTTCAAACCTTTAATTTGGCTTAGCTTAAACCGAACTTTGTATTCCTTTTGCATCAAACTCGCAAAATGGATTGATATCTCAAATATTGCAATGACATGAGCAATTGAGAAATTGCTTACAAGACCTAAAAAGTCTTGTTTCAACTATCATCCTGATGATAGTTATCAAAATTGACGGTATCAGGAAATGCATCGGTCACCATATCTACATTCCTATCTTCTACTACATTACCAACTTTTTCACTCCCACTTATATGCGTCGTATTTACATAGCTCATTCCTAGATCCATATTGATTTCTTCTCCCGAATAACCGTTTCCACCTTTCGTCGGCTACCTCTGGCGAGCCTCATTCGTCGATAAATAACAAAACTGTAACATATGCACATACACTGCTCAATATAAGATAGTGGTCACTTCGACACAATGATATATGTGGGCTGCCAAAATCTATACGATTACACAGCATCACAAATATGTATAACCTTAAGATAACAAGGTAACCAGCGAAAAAAAAAAAAAGAGAAAACAACTACAACGAAGTGACGTGACCATTTCCTCAAAACAATTTACCTAGGAAGATATCAGATTATATCCAAAGCACTATTTAAGTTGATAGAAATTATAAGAAAAAGGTTATTTTATCAAAAATTCATGTCTACGATATTGATAAGGGTGATTTTAGTACATATATATAAATAACTTAATAATTAGGTAAGTAGGAATAGATAATTGTAAATTAAATTAATAAGAAAGAGAAACAATTTTTTATCCTAAAAACCCTTTTTATTGTGTTTAATTACAGAATATGCCATTGTCTGAAAACTTGGTTGTCGACGAAAAAATCCGGCAATACTGTTCACCGTTCGCCGGAAACACTGTTCACAATATATCCAAAACACTGTTCACGCAAGCCAACACTTATATTATGTAGTTAACATATTGTGAAAATACTTGTTAACTCTGTTATCCATCATACATGTTAAGGTAGTTATCTTGTAAACTATATGTTAAACTAGTTATTCATAGAATATTATCTTGTTAACTTCGTTATCATATCATAAAAATATGAAACTTGAAAATTATTGTGCTAGCCAGTTACCTAGTTAACCAGTTATCTAAGTAAATATCGTGTTAACTTTGTTAACTTAACAACGTTAACAAATTTATCGTTTTGTTTCTGTCACCACCGGCCACCACGGTACTGTGTTGTCGTTGCCGCCGTCGTTGCCACAACACCGTTATCGTCGGCATCGCCGTTGTTACCATTGCCGCCGCCGTCGACACCGTTGTCGCCATCCGTCACTATCACCAACTAAACAAATCACCCCACCATCACCGATATCCACCTTCACCTTAGCATCTTCCATGTTTTTTTTCCTTCTCTTTTCTTCTCCTTTCTTCTCCTTCTTCTCCTTCTTCATTTCTTCTTCTTCTGTTCTTTTTCTTCTGATTTTATTGCCTGAGATTAATTGAAGAGAGAAAAAAACACAAGTTAGTAATTATTTAGAAAAGAAGAGGACAAAAAAGACATTATCATATAAACAATAAAAACAAAAAAACAGCTGACCAAACTTAAATACCATATTATTTGATATACTCATATATTTCGCAAATTTAGCTTGCATTTAGAATAGGTTTTTCATGCATACATCATTCATAATAGACTAGTTTGCATCATTTGTATCATTTTAAGTCCTAGAAAACTTTGCATTAGCATTTGCATGGTTTCTTGCATATTTGCATCTTTTTCAGGTTGTTTAGAGTACTTGGAGCTGTGATGGATGCTGAGCATTAACAAGAAGATGAAAGAAGAGCATAAAAGTTGGTATGAATCAAAAGGAGACTTGGACAAAAGAGAAGGAGCAAAGATCGACTTCAAGATCGACAAAGGCTAGTCGATTCAACCAAGATCGAGAGGTAGATCGAGCAAAATGAGTCGATCAAGGAGTGATCGACTAGACAATCGACCAAGAATAGTCGATCCGCGGCAGATCGACTGACCGATCGACCTGACCACCCGAACTAAACGCTGATCGAGTCAAAGATCGACCAACTGACTCGATCCAGAATAGATCGACTGGACGATCGATCATGCCGCTCGAACCATTTGGAAGTTGACCCAGAAAAGTTTTTATGCTTTAGTAAGTGGGATTAGATAGGTCCCTTGTCCCTTGCCCCTTTGACCCCTCTTTTAAGGCCAAGAGCCATGTTTAAAACTCTATATAAGGAGTGTGTGTGTGCTTGTAATAATCATTCAGTTTTTCATTAAGCTTTCAATCAAGTCTTTATATTCTCACTTTCAAAGTCTTCTTAGTGTTCTTGTAAGCTTTCCTTTGTTCTTGAGTACTATAGTTCTTCTTATTTATTTCTTTAAAAACTCTTATTTTTATTATATATATTTCGAATTTAAGTTATTCTAATGTCAAATCTTTCTTCTTAATTTTTATTTAGATCTTTGTGAAAATTCTTGTATTTTATTATCTTCCACAAGTATTTAAATAAATTTCAAGTCTTTCTTCTTAACCCCATTGATCATGTTCCTTAACTCTAAACTTATGTTTAAAAGAGGTAAGAACATGATTTGTGAGTAAACCGCCTAAGGTTTGAGGTTGGGATGATTAAGGAGGTTGGAGATTAAAATCTTGGTTTTGTTTTTATCTTGTTCTTCATTTAAATTCTCTTCTTGGATTTGGGGGTTTTAAGGTCTAGAGATTCTCTATGGAGATCTCTTTAATCTAGGGATTTCCTTATCCTAACAAGACTTAGGAAATCCCTTAAAACCAAATCCAAGAGACTAGCTCATCCTTTCCCACACATCATGGATGCTTAGGGAGCTAGTTAAACCGTTTTTAAGATCCAAGCTTAATGTTCTTCACCTTATCTTTCCACCACACATCATGGGTTAGGAGGAAAGGGTGAAGAAAGGGTTTATACCACACATCATGGATAAATCTAAATTGGTTTCTTAAGGTTTAGAGAAATTACTAAAAGAGTAAAAATTATGTTTTTAAACCCCAAGTTCGAATCTTCAACCTCAAAGAATGATTCCCAACCTAGAATCTGTTTTTAATATTTTAAAACCAAAAACTATTTTCCTCTAGTTTTGTGTTTATTTATCTTTACTAAATTTCTCATAAATAGTTTAATTATGCAACATAGTTTTATATATTTGTAAAGTTGTGTCTGTGCTAGCCCTGGTATTTTATAAATTCCCTAGTATCTTGTTTTGCACCCTGGTAATTAGTTAAGAGTCAGTAAAATTTATTAACTAGATTTTAAAAACCATTTCGTCACCTACAAATTTACCTAGTTTTCTGTCTTTTGTTTTGCATTTTATAAAATTAGTAGCTTCGCGTTTTAAATTTCTAGAAGTCTTCTATTAGTTAGTTAACATCTCAGTAGGTATTTTAAAATAGTTCTCAAGTTCATATAGTTGCAGCAAGTAGTTTATTTTGATTTGTTACCCCATTTAACTCGAATCTGCTTAGCTTTACTTCAAGCTCTTGCATTCTTAATACCTTTCACCACCTGATTTGGATTGATGACCTGAAGTATTACAATGATATAGACAAGCTTTAGGTTTTGTTTAACCTGCTAAAAAGCTAGTTATCATTATTATATGGCATCCATTGTAGTTTCTCTATTGATAATGAAAAAGGTGATCTAGTTCCAGTTTTGATTTGAGTTATTAGAACCGGAACCCCGCGGTATGTGCAAGGCTAGAAGACAAACTTGAAGAAGTTTTGAGCCTAAAAGAAGAAAACCTCCCTTGGTATGCGGATATAGTCAACTTCTTAGCTTGTGGGGAAGAGCCTACTCATTTGGACCGGTACCACAAGAAGAAATTCATGAGAGACGTCTCACACTACTTCTGGGATGACCCTTACCAGTACAAAAGGTGTGTGGACAGTATGTACCGAAGATGCGTCACAAGAGAAGAGGCGAGGACATACTTCTACATTGCCACGATATGACATATGGGGGTAATTTTGCGAGTTTCATGACTGCTACAAAGGTTCTCCAAGCTGAGTTTTGATGGCCTACACTCTTCAAAGATGCGAATGAATTCATCAAGTCATGCGAAGCATGCCAAATAGCCGGGAACATCACCAAAAGAAACGAGATGCCACAATCGCCAATCTTTGAAGTAGAGATCTTTGACGTGTGGGGGATCGATTTAATGGGTCCATTTCCATCATCATATGGCAAAAAGTACATTCTTGTGGCAGTAGACTATGTGTCTAAATGGGTGGAAGCCATGGCCTCACCAACAAATGATTCAAAGGTGGTGGTTAAACTTTTCAAAACAATCGTCTTTCCAAGATTTGGAGTCCCTAAGGTGGTGATTAGCGATGGAGGAAGCTACTTCATCAACAAGGTTTTTGAAAGTCTCTTGAGAAAACATGGTGTTAAGCACAAGGTGGCCACGCCCTATCACCCTCAAACAAGCGGCCAACTGGAGGTTTCGAATAGACAAATCAAGACTATACTAGAGAAGACCGTGGGAGTCACTAGAAAAGATTGGTCTAGCAAGCTAGATGACGCTCTTTGGGCCTATAGAACGGCATACAAGACTCCAATTAGAACCACGCCTTTCAACCTCCTATATGGTAAGTCTTGTCACCTTTCTGTGGAATTAGAGCACAAGGCTCTTTGGGCCGTGAAGCAACTCAACTACAATCTCAAGACAGCTCAAGAGAAACGGTTGGTGCAACTTCAAGAGCTCGATGAGATAAGGATGAATGCTTATGAAAGCGCCAAGATTTACAAAGAAAGGACCAAAGCCTTTCATGACAAGAAGCTGGTGCGCAAGGAACTCGAAGAGGGAATCATGGTTCTACTCTATAACTCAAGATTGAAGTTGTTCCCCGGAAAGCTCAAGTCTAGGTGGTCCGGACCGTACGAGATTAGAGAAGTACTACCATATGGAGCCATAACTTTGGTTGGAAAGAATGGAGAGAACTTCACAGTGAATGGGCATAGAGTCAAGCCTTACATGTCAAGTGACTGCAGCAAGGAGAGCACCACGTTGCCTCTCCAAGACCCTCTACTAGCCTATCCAAGTAAAGTCAAGCTTAGAGACTTAAAACAAGCGCACTTGGGAGGCAATCCCATGACTATCATTGTATATATTTTGTTTCAATTTTAAGCTTTCTGATTTAAGTGTGTAGGTGCAAGGAAACAAGAGCCAAGAAGCACGTTAATGGGTTCGACAAAGCAAAGAAAAGAAAGGCAGGAGGAGACGATCGAGTGGAAAATCGAGTGATATCACTCGATCGTGAGCTAAGATCGATCAAGAGATCGACCGAATCACTCGATCACGAACAAGACAAGCCTAAAACGAGGACTTTAGTCGATCCACTCCTCAATTTAAATCAGATCGACCAACCAATCGAGCTAGTAACTCGATCAGAGTAAGATGGGCAAGAGATCGAGTGGTAGATCGACTGAACCACTCGCTCGTCTGCCAAGGGAAGTTTTTTTCAAATTTCCCCCTCTTTCTCATTCCCTCCTACTTCTGAATTTGAATTTGAATTTGGTCAACCAGGCTCCTTTGAACTTTGATAATTGAGCTTTGTCCAAATTTAAAAACCCCACTTGCATGCATAAGTCCAAACATTCCCTTCTTTATAAAACCACACATCCACTCTCTCCTTTCCTTACATCAAAAACGATTTTTGCAAATTAAAAAGAGAGTGTGAGTTTAGTCATGCCATATTCTGATTTTGGAAAATTCCCTTTTCAAGTTGTATGGTTGACATAATTTGCTAGGGATAAGGATCATATTTTTAGAAATATCTAAATATTAGGGAATTTTCTTGATTTACTCTTATCTCAAGAGATTTTCATCTAGTATTTATTGATAAATCCAAAACTTTCCCCAAAAATAAAAGGGTTGAGCGAAAATCTTTTTAAACGTCTAACCTCTTGAACTTGTGTTCTTCTCTTTACCGTGCTCTCTACTAAAACATCTCTTGGAGGTTTTGAATTTCAGGTACTATGGCACCAAGGAAGAGAAGTAGAGCTATGGCTGCACAAGAGGAAACACAGCAAGGAATTGAATAATCGGTTAAGTGGAGTAAAGAGGAAAAGAAAACAAGGAGGAGGTTAGAGAGGTTGCGTTTTGAGCCCACGAAATTTGCAAGTAGGGAGTTCTTGCAAATGCTAGGATTGTTGGAAGGGTTTGATGAGTTGCTCACTAACATGGGGCTTGCATTTCTTTCACGGATGGACTGTCCCACCTACCCCGAAGCCACGCTTCACTTCCTCTCCACCTTGGATTGCGAATATGAAGATCCGAGCATCCCAATTCCAACTGATGGTCTTATCACATTCAAAATCTGCAAGCAAGCCTACCGTCTCTCTATCCCTGAGCTATGCCAAGCTTACGGACTCGATGCAGCAGCCGACCTTGTGGAGTTCCCACAATTCAAATCCGCAAGCAAGCTATGGGACTTGATTAGCGATGGAGATTACAAATCCAATACCGCCAAAATCAAGAAGGTGCGAAACCCTTTGCTAAGATACACTCTTAAGCTGGTAGCCAACACATTCAGTGGGAGATCCACTACATCAATGTTGACAAAGAACGAGCTGTGCTTCCTTTTCCAAGGAGTTAAAAATGTTCTATGCAATAGCGAGAGGAGTGATGAACCAATGGAGGATGATCTTGGAGATAACGTTAACTATGGATGCATCCTGGCTTCATCCTTACTCAGGTACAAAGCTTGGGCCATTAAGTCCAAGGCAACATCAGCACTCATTGGTGGCTTTCTCACGCCACTGTTTGTGCAATCGGGAGTACCACTTACCGAGTTCACACCATGCACGGAACGTGCATACATGGATCAAGCCTACATGATCAACACAGATTCCTTGGGACCTACTCCAGCTCCAGGTTACTTTGCATACCTGTTCTACAATGAGGAACATGAGAAGAAGACGTGCATCTTACCCAACCCGGAAGAAACGCTCGCTAATAGCGTCGGCAACATCGAGTTCTTGCCAACCGATGAGGAATGTTATGCATCTCTTGGAGGCGTGACAACAGCACCACAACTTGCCCAATAATCACCAGAATCTCCTCCCACTGATGCTGAAATGCCATCAAGTTATGATCTCCCGAAGTTGGACTAAGAGCCGCGCACCAAAGCAGAAAAATTCCTTGCCTCGGTTGTGGAGATTCAGCGCAAAGTAAACAAATGGCATGGCAAGATGATCAAGAAGCTGGTGAGGAAGGTCAAAATCCTTCAAGGGAGAAGCTCTTCAGAGCTAACCTTGAGTGATGAAGTTGAACAAGTAAACACCACAGCGGCAAGACACTCAACAGGAGGTATACAAATCCGTGAGCCCGAAGATTTCCAAGCTGGACGTCATTCACTCCAAGACCGTCCAACCAGGAACAAGGACAAGGGAATACTCCATGACACGCCAAGAAAGAGCAGGAGGACCGGAGCAACCTCAAGCTCCGGCCATCTCTAGCTTCAAGGTACCAAAAACGCCAAACTTTGTATATAACATGCATTTTTATTTTTTATTTTTGCGTGTCTTCTCTTGAATTTGTTTAACACCGAGACGGTGTCATTCAAGTTTGGGGGATGAGAGTTTGTGCTTTGACATATTTTATTTGATCTTATTTTGTGTCTTCTTACATTCATAAAAATATTTTGCATAGAAAAAAAAAAATCAGAAAAATTCATAAAAATTTTGAAAAAAATTCATATAGCTTGCATTTGCATTATCAAATATTGTAGGATTGAGTCTAGATTTTTATCATATAGGTTGCATCACTCATATGCATAGGGGGCAATGATGAAAAATTTCCTTTAAAAGTGTTTTAAGCTCATGTATTGGTTCAAGGCCCTAGTTAGTAGTTCTTTGATGCCTTGTGCAACTTTGAAATTAAGTTCTAACCATGCTTGGATCATTTGATTAGATTTTTTAAGCTCATGTTTAATTCCTTTCGAAAACTCTTATTTTTATTATATATCAAGTGTTTAAATTATTCTAATGTCAAATCTTTCTTCTTAATTCCTACTTAAATCTTTGTGAAAACTCTTATTTTTATTATATATATCAAGTGTTTAAATTATTCTAATGTCAGATCTTTCTTCTTAATTCTTACTTAGATCTTTGTGAAAACTCTTGTATTTTTATTATAGATAGCAAGTATTTAAATAATTCTAATTTCAAGTCTTTCTTCTTAACCCCATCGATCATGTTCCTTAACTCTAAACTTATGTTTAAAAGAGGTAAGAACATGATTTGTGAGTAAACCGCTAAGGTTTAAGGTTGGGATGATTAAGGAGGTTGGAGATTAAACTCTTGGTTTTGTTTTTATCTTGTTCTTCATTTAATTCTCTTCTTGGATTTGGGGGTTTTAAGGTCTAGAGATTCTCCATGGAGATCTCTTTAATCTAGGGATTTCCTTATCCTAACAAGACTTAGGAAATCCCTTAAAACCAAATCCAAGAGACTAGCTCATCCTTTCCCACACATCATGGATGCTTAGGGAGCTAGTTAAACCGTTTTTAAGATCCAAGCTTAATGTTTTTCACCTTATCTTTCCACCACACATCATGGGTTAGGAGGAAAGGGTGAGGAAAGGGTTTATACCACACATCATGGATAAATCTAAATTGGTTTCTTAAGGTTTAGAGAAATTACTAAAAGAGTAAAAATTATGTTTTTAAACCCCAAGTTCGAATCTTCAACCTCCCTAAGAATGATTCCCAACCTAGAATCTGTTTTTAATATTTTAAAACCAAAAACCATTTTCCTCTAGTTTTGTGTTTATTTATCTTAATTAAATTTCTCATAAATAGTTTAATTATGCAATATAGTTTTATAAATTTGTAAAATTGTGTTTTTACTATTTTTAGTATTTTAGAAATTGCTTAGAGTCTTATTTTACTGTCTGGTGTTTATTTGGTAGTTGTTTGAGTTTTAGAAATAGTTTTTGAAAATCTTGCTACTGGCCATCAAATTGTCTAGTTAATCCGGTTTTAGATTTGAAATTTTATTAAATTAGTAGATCGGTTGTTTTATTGTTTAGGAGTCATCTAGTACTTGTATAATCTTTCTGTAGGGATTTTAAAATAGTTTTTGTGTCTGTTTAATAACCGCAAGTAATTGTTTTAGGATTGTTCACCAATTAACCCGAATTCTGCTTAGCTTTACTTCAAACTCTTGCATCCTTAATACCTTTCACCACCTTATTTGGATTGATGACCTGAAGTATTACAATGATATAGACAAGCTTTAGGTTTTGTTTAACTTGCTAAAAAGCTAGTTATCATTATTATATGGCATCCATTGTAGTTTCTCTATTGATAATGAAAAAGGTGATCTAGTTCCAGTTTTGATTTGAGTTATTAGAACCGGAATCGAGCTGAAGAAACACTAAAGTTTTTTAAAAAGGAACGATTGAGGGGTTAGTTTGGTTCCAAGCTTTGCCATTTTGTTTGAGTACTGTTAATTACTATGTATCATATTTCATATTTTTACAAACCATCATTTCAGAAAAAAAAAAATGTCGGTTTTTTATGTCACAATTAGCTGGTTTTTTTGTGTTAATGAAAATTTTCAGGACTTTGGTTGGAGTTATTGATGATTATTTTGATGGCTACTATACAGAAGAGATGATAGAATCTCAGGTGTCGGTTCATTGAAAACTCTTTTTTTGCTATAATCTTTCTGAATATGTTATATTAATCAAGATTCCAAATTTACCTTTCTCTTAGGTTGATCAACTAGTCTTTGAAGAGTTGATCCGATAAAGAATTCTGAAGCTCGGTTCGTTCTTCATCTAAAATTCAAGTTTCTCTTCATTTAATTGGAATTTTTTTTCCCCTTGACAGAGCAATGTGATCGTATCTTCTATCCCAATAATGGTCCTGGTGCAGTTAATCATCTGGATTACTTTAGAGTGTAGGTAGCATGGATGAATATCTCATATCTAGGCCACAGTTTCTATCCATTTTTGTGAATATACTTCCTTGGGAATGCGGTGAGTTCTTAACGAAATTTCTTCATTCATGTTATCTCCAAGGAATGACATTATATATATATAGTTTCATCTTTGATGTTTTTTTGGACTCAGTTCTGCGGATGTGGGATGTGCTTCTCTTTGAAGGAAACCGAGTAGTGTTGTTCCGGACAGCATTTGCTTTAATGGAACTATAAGGCATTGCTAATACTTTTGTATATTGATGTTTACATGTGTGATGATTAAATTAGGCCTGTGTTTGAAGGAAACCAAATTTCAGTCACTCTTTTGTTTCCTTATGTCCTGCAATCGTTGCCACAAAAGACGCTGGAGATGCGATTACTTCGTTGCAAACACTTGCTAGTTCAACGTTTGATAGCAGTCAGCTTGTTCTGACCGCATGCATGGGTTACTTATCGACGAATGAGGCTAGACTCCCAAAGTCGTTTATTGCGGCCAGCCTTGCCCTTACTCTACTCTCACCTTCCGTTGTTTGGCTTCGACGCCGGTGATGCCTTATGCAAGTTTGCCTAACTCTCTTTCTCACCGTCGAGAGACTGCTCCTCTGCTGAATGCTCTCCTGCCGCCGGATCCGTCAGATCCATCAGATCGTCCCTCTGCATCTCAGCCACAGTCCTATGTATCTACTACCCGACGGGTTTCTCTGTCCGTCGTGGCTCTAAGGTTGGGCTTATGAACCTCCGTTTCTCCCCCTCCGGTAACCCTTTTTGCCGGTGCGGTGAACTTTTCCTGTGAAGCTTCCATCACTTCCCCGTCCATCCATCTCAGATCCTTAACCATTCCCTTGGCTCAACAAATCGACGTCCAATGGTCAATTGATAGGTTTTGGGAGCATAATTTTGATTTTTGCATTAAAGATATATCAAGAGTTCTCAAAACAAGTAGGGGTAAATGCATAATCTTTAAAATCAATTAGAAACTCAAGTTCGATTTTCGGATTTTAGATCCTATACCAAAAAAAATCCAAAAAGTAGATTTTGGCAACTAATTCTCATCAAACATTGGTTCTTAAGTGATACCTAGTATGAATTAAGTTTAAACTAAACGGATTTTAGCTAGTTTACTTCCAAAGTTCGTTTCCAAGAACGAACTCAGTTTCTGAATTCCCAAAATCTCAACTTTATCACCAATAAGTAGCAAAAATTGAAATCTAAGCAACTTATAACATCAATTCAAGGTTCTCTACCACTATCCAAGCATTCTATACATTGATCTAGTTAAACAAGAGAAATATTGTAATTGAGTTCTCTAGGGAAATTCAAAATTAGAGACCATATACCTTGTAACTGAAGATGAATGAGGTTTTAAAAAGGGTTCTCCTTTGAAAATGAATGAGCTTAGACTAAATTTTTTTTGAAATCGGTTCGAAATTGAAAAATCCTAAAAATCCTAAGAATCTCTCATAGATCCAAGTCTTATGGAAGAGAAGAAAGAGAAATTGATTCTAAAAATCCTCTTTTTGTTATAAAAGGTGTTTTTGTCACCAAATAACTTTTGATATTTAAAAAATTTCAGAAAGAAGAAACTTACCTTGCGTGAGGGTGACGCGATGTGAAAATTTGTCAACTTTCATTAACGGGGTTTCGTCTAGGTCGAGAAATTTTACCAAAACACGGGAAATTTGGCTCGGGAGAGAAACCGACTGTTTTCGCGTCTGGACGCGCAGATGCCTAGCGGCCGCAACATGGCCAATTGCGCCTGTCGCTAGGGGCCGTCTGTAGCATCAGTGACCCGGAAATCTGATTACAGTCGAGTGGGTCATGGGATAGTCGATGGAAATGCATTCTGAGTCTCGTAAGGTCGACTGTGTCCGTGAGAATGGACTCTATCGTGACCGTAGTCGAGTGGTTACTGGAACGTAGTCGAGAAAACGACTAAGTGTCAAGAGAAAAAAGGTTAGGTCCGTGGGCCTTGAGTTTGGTCGGCCAAAGTTAGAGTTTTCCTAGTGGGAAAATAAATTCTCGCGAGTTAGTCGAGCGGTTTGGGAAATAGTCGAGAGAAAAGAAAATATGTCTGGATTAAGTCGAGAGAAACTTACTTTGGATCGACTATAGCTGAGAGAAAACCCAAATGCGTTAGTTAAGTCTCGACTGGGCGGCTTATTCTTACGGTTTCGAGTATATAAGCGGAGTTTTGCGGTTTTTGTGAAGGCAGCCTTACGCCGCATCATTCTGTCGAGAGATATTCGAGAGAAAGAACCCTAGACGATTTTTATCCGAGAGAGAGGAGTTTCTGCCGAGCTATAGTCGAGAGGAATCGACTGTAGTCGAGAGATCGTGGAGTTCTGTCGAATCCGTTCGAGTTAATTGATCCGAACAGGCGAGTTGTTCGGGTTATCCAAGAGTTATCCGAGAGATTCCAATTGTGTTTGTGCAATAGCCGAGGTGATCCGATTGTGTTAGAGAGTTAGTCGAGAGCGAGTCAAATGTATCCGAGGGATGCGTGACCAAGTTCGAGAGAAAACAGTGATATCGCGAGAATCTTCGAAGGGAAAGAATTCACCGATTGAAAAAGGCGACATGTCATCTAGCCGAGCGATTGACTGGAATAGCCGACTGGAATAGAGAATGGTCGATGCAGACGCGACTATAGTCGATGCGTGGTGTTACCCGACGAGTGATGCATGACTATAGCCGAGGGAAAATGGATTTATACCGTGAGATAGCCGAGAGATCTCACCGTATCTGAGAGTTGTCCAAGCAATCCGAGAGTTGTTTGAGGGTATACGATCGTGGCTATGCGATAGCTGAAGATAGACGTTCGAATCTGTTAAATAGCCAAGCGACCTGACTACAGCCGAGAAGGATAGTTGAGCGGCTTGGCTGTATCCGAGGGTAAGCTGACTGGATCAAGATTAATCAGTGAATCCGATCAAGGCTGTGCGATAGCCGAGAGATTCTGATCGTAGTTGTACGATAGCTGGGGGATTCTGATCAGGGTTGTGCGATAGCTGAGAGATAGTCAAAAGGATTCTGATCAGGGTTGTGCGATAGATGTGTTTGTTGGTTGGCCAGCACAGTGTCTGGGTCAACAGGAGCGTGTTTGAAGTTGTGAATGGGGTGTGGACGGTATGGGATGTTCATGGATCAAGCAGAGCAAGGTATGGTTTAGCTAGCGCTAGATATTTTGTTTTTATGCGTAGATAGTTAAGCCGTGAATGGGTTCATGACATGGGTTGGACTGTGTTAGGTTGTTAGCTTGTAAGAAAAAAGGCGAAAATTTCCTAAGGTTCGGTCATGGTATGATCAGGATATGGAGGCTTCGACTGCTGGTTAGGAAAACCGGGTCGGGTCACCACACTGTCCCTCAGCGTGGTCGTTCTTCTTTGCGCAGCCACATGACGTGCCAAGGCTTGTTGCTCGTGCGGCCAGCCTTCTTATATGGCTCCTTGTTTGTTTTTGCGACTTTTTGGCTCGAAGGTCGTATCTTTTCCGTTTTTGGATTCTCTACAATGATTTTAAACTTTTGAATGCATTGTTTAGATTGTTCTCCTTTGTATAGATGAATCATTCCTCGCCTGGACGAGGTTCTTTAAGAGACAGGAGATCATTGGTGCGTCGGGAGTTCTTCCTAGGTGAAGAACTCCTTATACTTCGCCGTCATTGATAGAAAGGTACTCTTGAAGCATGTTTGGTCATGCAAGAATGTTGTCTAAGAGTTATAAGTAAGCTTAGGTGTTTTGTTGGGCGTCTTCAGATAGAATTTCTTTCGACTCACGTTTAAGAAAACAACGTAGTTGTTGATGTGATCGATCACTACCCCTACGATGGCTAAGAAAGGCTACCCAAGTATCAAAGGCTTGTCCTTGTCTCCTCCCATATCAAGCGCATGGAAGTCTATAGGGACTATCTTGTTTTCGACAAAAAGTTGGACATTGTAGATAATGTCTTATGTCTCTTTCTGAAATAAATCTCCAAAGACTAATTGCATCGATGAAGGAGCATAGGTTGTTATTCCTAACCTTATAGCCAAAGTTGTCGACATTAAGTAGACATTAGCTCCTGAGTCGCATAGGCAATCATCGAATCTGATTCTTGTGATCAAACATGGGAACGTGAATGTTCTGTGATCTTCTTTTTTCTTCAATCTCTCGAATGCGCAGTGCTTCGGTGTGTTGAACAGAGGTTTGGCAGCTTACCCTTTTTCTTTCTTCACGATCTGGTACAGCGGGACAAACTTGGAAATTTCTTCTTCAAAGAGCTCTTGCTTCTCAGCTTACCGGTAATCACAGAGATTACACTGCAGAAACCTTTCAGATTATCTTCTACCTTTCCGGGCAAGACTCCAGCATGTCTTTTAATGGCTTCAGCAGTCTGAGCAACTTGCATATCCAACTTCTTCACATGAGAACAAAGATTCGAACTTTCCGTTCAAATCGTTGTACATGCAATCGACCTTGATGTTGAGGTCTTTAATTGACTTCTGGTTATTTATCAGAAGTTTTTGCATCAGTCCTTCGAGTTTGTCTTTTCGTGATTGGTACGGTGCGTTTGATGCAGCTTGTGGTGCCCCTTGTTGATTGTTGTAGGGTGCGGGTTGAGCATTTAAAGGTGGTCTCGGTTGGTAGCTTTTGTTACTTTCGTAGTTCATATTTTTGAACTTACCTTGGAAGGGTCTTCTTTGAGATGGATAGACTTGATCTCGCGGGTTCTCCATGTTAGGGTTCTGATAAGAAAGGTTGTTGTTATTTCAGAAGTTGTTGAATCCGATGTTGAAGTTCCAGTTCGGATGTTGATGGGGCGCTAGGTTGTTATCGATTTTTGATACGTCCTACGGAATTTTCGAGTTTTAAATTTATAAAACCCTAAGGTGCAAGTGCACAGTGTTTGTTGAATACTTAGGGGTCGATCAACTGAGAAGATCAACAACCAAGGGCGCAAAGAAAAGAGGGTTTTGTTTTATGGAAGTATTGAAAGCGGATCCACGCTTTTATAAACTTGGCTCTCGCCTAAGACTATAACAAACGGGAAAAACGAAAATTAACTTTTAAGCGAAATAGAAATTTAAAGTAATGACGAAAAGAAAATCAATTGAAAGTGCGATATTTAAGGTGCGACATTGGAATTGCGGTATTGAAAGTGAATAATTGGAATTCGATATTGAAGGTGTGTAATTAAAAACGATACTGAAGTGCGTAAAGTGTGCTAAATCGATGAGGAAAAACATTGGGATCATCCAGAAATTCTTAAGGGGTTCTAACAAGAGATTAAACAATCTATCGAAAGCAAACGAGACTAAAACGATTTCTCTAAACTTGAATCACTGTATTTCGATCCAAATACATTCGTAAGAGGATTGACTATGCTTTGATTACCCCTTAGGATCGAAGCAAGCATTAACGGATCGATTTCGTTCTAACACTCACAAACGCACTGTAGGTGTGCAATTCGCACCCTACGAGGTGACACTCAGCTAAGTTGGTTCCGATGATCGGATTCAACATGTAGTGGCTATAATCAATCTTTGGATTTGTCTCTAGTTCATGACTCTAGATCCATGTATTAAAAACAAACTTAGGCGAGAGAGATCTTTAGAATACGACTTAAACGAATAGAAGCATAAAAACGGTTAACGAATAGATCCAGTCTTCTTTTCACGGTTTGATAGAGTGGAATAAAAATCGAACCTCTTTTCTTAACTTGCTCGCAGCTTGTAGCTTCCTTGGGAGTTGTGGAGATCACATTGTAAAAACCTTTTGGGAAGACTTCTTCCTTTCCGAGCATGACTCATACTTGTCTCTTCACGGCTTTAGCGATTTGATCAACTTGCATATCCAATTTCTTGACATGATAAGACAAAGATTCAAACTTCCGTTCAAATCATTGTACCTAGAATCGACTTTTATGTTGAGGTCTTTGATCGACTTATGTTGAGAGATTAGAAGTTGTTGCATCAATCCTTCAAGGTTGTCTTCACGTGATGGATAAGGTACCTTAGGCGTGGCTTGATGTGCTACTTGTTGATTATCGTAAGGCGCGTATTGATTGTTCAAAGGTGGTCTCGGTTGGAATTTTGCTTTACCTCGATAGTTCACGTTTTAGAACTTACTTTAAACATGTCTTCCTTGTGGTGGATAAACTTGATCTCGGGGGTTCTCCACGTTTGGGTTTCACTAGGAAATGTTGTTATTCTGAAAGTTGTTGTTGACCTTTGAGAAGTTGGCTCATCATGTTCTTGAGCTCGGAAATTTGCTTAGAATCAGAGTCTCCGGTGCGCAAACTTCTATCATAATTCGGAAAGTTGTTGCTATTACTTTTAGCAAGATTCTTAATGATTGTGCGTCCTTGTCGCTCTGTCTTTGTGGTGAAATCTTCATTGCTGCCCGTGTCGAGTGAGAGTTGATACTTGGCTCACAAACCACCGTAAAACTTGTTAAGTAAACTAGCACCAGAGAAGCCATGGTGTGCACAATCGTGTTCATAGTCTTTGAATCGCTTCCATGCTTCGAAGAAGGACTCGATGGGCCTTGTTGAAAACCCTGGATCTTGTTTTTCGGAAAGTTAGATCTCAAGTTCGTGTAGAAGTGATTGAGGAATGTGGATTTTCACTCTCCCCAGGTAGGAATCGATTCGGGTGATAAAGTTTCAACCATTAATAAGTTTGTCGCTCAAAGAGAATGTAAATACCTTACACTTCAAGTAGTCTGCCGGGATTTGATTTGTCTTTGTTGTGCTAGAAATCTCTTCAAATAACTCGATGTGATCCATTGGGTGTTCATTGGTCATTCTATGTAATTGATTTTGTTTCACTAAAGAAATGATTTTCGGCTTGATCTCAAACTTGTTCTCGTGAGGAACGGTAACTTGAATCGCGGCTCGGTTTTGAAAGTGTTGGTGAGGAGTGATGGGTCGAAAGGAGGCGATCAAATTTTTATGTTTCCTAGGGACTCCTCGAGTTTTAAATTTGTAAGACCCTAAGATGCAAGTGCACAGTGTGTGTTGAGTACACAGGGGTCGATCCACGTGAAGACCTACCGCAAAACAAAAGAGCGTTAGAGCAACCAAAGACTTAAAGAAAAACGTGGGTTTGTTTGTGTCAAGGTTTGGGGTTTGCAATTTCTGAAAGTATTGAAAGCGGATCCACACTTATATAGACTTGGCTATCGCTTAAGCTTATAACAAACGGGAAAAAAGAAAATTGACTTTTAAGCAAAATAGAAATTCGATGTAACGACGAAAAGGAAATCAATCGGAAATGAGGTATTACTGCGATATTGAAAGTGCGTAATTGAAAAGCGATATTGAAGTACGTAAAGTGCGGTAAATCGATGGGTAAAAACTTTGGGATCATCCGAGAATTCTTTGGGGGGGGGGGGCTGGGTTTCTAACAAGAGATTATACAATCTACCGAAAGCAAACGAGACTAAAATGATTTCTCTAAATTTGAATCACTGTATTTCGATCCAAATACTTTCGTAAGTGGATTGACTATGCATTGATAACTCCTTAGGTATGCAGTCGTATCTCACGATGCAATCAAGCAAGCAATAACGGACCGAGTTCGTTCTAACGCTCACGAATGCTTCGTAGGTGTGCAACTGATTGGATTCAACGCGTTAGCGGCTCTAATAAATTCTTGGATCAGTATCTAGCTCATGACTCTAGATTTGCATTAAAAACAAACTTAGGCGAAAGAAATATTTAGAATACGGCTTAAACGAATAGAAGCATAAAAATGGTTAATGAAATTTCCCATAAAAAAACCCTTGGGAATCAACACAACGAAAATAAACTACTTACACATGATAGATCGAAGCAAAAAAATTATTAACGAATGAATACTTTGATTTATTGATGAGAAACGAAAAGGGTTGAAGAACAAACTATCTCCCTTAGAAAATAAAAGACGTAAACGATGAAAATGCTAAAGTAATGAAAGTTGTATTGAGAATAATGAAGCAAAAAGTGTGTCTATGAAAATGAGAGGCTAGACACGAGTATATATAGGTCTTGAAGGCTCCTTAGGTGTCACATAGGGTTAACTCGAATTTTGACGGCTGCGTGATTAAGTTGGGTTTGAGAAGATTGCAAACGAGCTTGGGAACGCCGACTTAGAGTGGCCGCGCGAGCGTGGGCTCATGGCGCGACCAAGTGAGGCTTTGATGAGACCGAGTGGCTATCGGTTTTCGACGCTCCTTCGGGTCCTATCTAGGGTAAATTTATAACCCTAAGCATGGTAAGCACTTAGGGGTCGATCCACGGGGAAGACCTACCGCAAAACAAAAGATGGGTTAGAGAAGTTAAAGATGCAAAAGAAAATGGGGTTTTGTTTGTCGTGGTTTTGTAGTTGTAGTTTGTGAAAAGAAAGAATACAATCCACGTTTATATAGATTTGGCTATCGCCTAAGCCTATAATAAACGAGAGAAAAGGAAAATTAACTTTTTAAACGGAATGGAAGTTTAAAGTAACGCCGAAAAGGAAATCAATAAAAATGCGATAATCAAAGTGCATAATTGAAATAGCGATATTGAAAGTACGGTATCAAAAGTACATAGACGAAATTGCATAAATGAAATTGCGATATTGAAAGTGCATAAACGAAAGTGCATAAACGAAAGTGAAAATTTGAAAGACGGTAATGAAATGCGGTAAATCGATAAGAGACAAACGTTATGATCATCCGGGAATTTTTAGGGGATTCTAAAAAGAGATTAAACAATCTATCAAAAGCAAATGAGACTAAACGATTTCTCTAAACTTGAATCACTAATTTTCTATCCAAATACTTTCGTAAGTGGATCGACTATGCGTTGATTACTCTTTAGGTATGCAGTCGCACCCTACGACGCAATCAAGCCAGCATTAACGGATCAAAACTCGTTATAACACTCACGAACGCTCTGTAGGTGTGCAATTCGCACCCTGCGACGCGACGCTCGAGTAAGTTGGTTCCGGTGATCGAATTCGACACATTAGGGGCTGTAATCAATATTTGGATCAGTCTCTAGTTCATGACTCTAGATCCTTGCATTAAATACAAACTTAAGCGAAAGGAATCTTTAGATACGGCTTAAACAAATAGAAGAATAAAAACGGCTAATGAAATTCGCCCTAAAAACCCTTGGGATCCAACCCAACGAAAATAAACTAGTCACACATAAGAAATCGAAGCATAATCATTATTAAGAATGAATACTTTGATTTATGGATGAGAAACGAAAAAGGTTCAAGAAAAATCTATCTCTCTTAGAAAATAAAAGACGTAAACAATGAAAATGTTAAAATGATGAACAAAGTGTTTTTGGTGGCTTGCTTAGAACATGTCAAAAAAGAGAGGCTAGAGGCGAGTATTTATAAGTATTGGAGGCCCCTTAGGTGTGTCTTAGGGTTAGCCCGAGTCTCGACGGCTGCGAGAGTAAGTTGGGCTTGACTGGATTAAAAATGGGCTCGGGAACTTCGACTTAGAGTGGCCGCGCGAGCGTGGACTCATGGCGCGGCCAGACATGTCTCACCGCGAGTTGGACTCCTGCTGGCACGGGAAAAGGTTGCTTGGCTGCACGAGCGTGGATTCATGGCATGATGAGATCAAGTCTGATCAAACCGCCTTTCCTTCTCTTGCTCCTTCCGCGAGACTCCATCATATGCCTTCCACGAGACTGCATCATATGCCTTCAGCAAAAGCTTCATAACTTCTGATCCAACCATTAGTTTGACTTCATTACACTTGAGTTGAAAGCTAACGTTCCCCTCTACTTGGTGACCAAATTTGAGGAGGATCGCATGGTGGGAAGGCCTTGATCCGAAGTCGAACTTCTGGCAATTTGGAATAGTCCGTAATGTCGTTTTGCTTCGTTTTGAACCCTTTTTGCTTAATTTACCTGAAAAGAGTCTCGGACATACAAATTCTCGAAAACTAGCCTTTATGCATTAAAAACTTAGTGAAATGCTTATTAAAGCGTTCACTTATAATAGTAAAAATGGGACAAAAACGAGTGTTATCAACTCCCCCCAGACTTAAACATTGGTTTGTCCTTAAACAAAACAAAAATTTAAATAAGGAAGAGAGGTTTGAAAACGTGGAAAGTCACCAATACTAGGGAACTCGTCAAATCAGCCAATCGACCGCTTGAGCCACATAACTCGGAATTTAAACTCAAAACGTTTGGGTTTAGTTACCTTGAGCTTTTCACCATTCATGGATACGCTTCATAGTCCGTTCGAGATCTCGATCTTTGTTTTGTTGACTACTTTATTCATTTAGGCGTGCGGTCTCATTTGAAGGAGTATTGGTCAAAGAGACTTCATACTCTTCCCTTCCAAACACCTAGACAAAGACATTTTCGGATACAACACTCCTATTTTCTCTGTCCTTAGTCGATTTCTCCCTACTTTTCTAGGGTGTCTTTTTATTTTTTTTCTATCGACCTTTTTTATTCTCTTTTCTTTTCTTCTTTGCGAACCGGAATTGTTCTTTGAGGAACTCGGGTAGCTGTTCTCGAACCAAAATTTATGTTTCTTTTTTTTATATATATGTAATAAGGGAAGATTAAAGAGAGATTGCACCTATTGTAACGTGCTAGAGTTTAAAAGAGGAGTCAAGTTCGATGTACCTCAAACCCCTTGATGAGAAGTTTTGATTCATTAGGTGCGGAGTCAACGCAAGATCCTTCGAGCTCTAGAGATTAGAACTTTCTCCGTTGGAATGATCCACTCGCTGTGTTTAACTTAATAAGCCTTGCTTCTAAACCCGTGATAATGGTCATTTAGGCTTCATTTCGAAGTGACTTGTACCTAGCAAAGTTCATGGTTTCCAAGTAAAGAAAAACGTCTTTGACACGATAAATGAATGAATGCATGCATAAAACTCATGAAATAGATAGAGTCAGTAATATAAGAAACCCCCCCCCCCCCCCAGACTTAAATCAAAATATCCCCAGTTTGAAAAAGTCGAGTAGATGTGAAAAACGATAGTTATTTTACCTTTTTTAGCTATCATAAGTGAACACTTTAATAAGTTTTTCACTCGGTTTTTCATACAATAACATTAGTTTTCGATTATTTGTATGGTCAAGACTCTTTTCAGGTTAACTTAGGAAAAAGGATGCAAAATGGAGCATTTCGGAGCAAAAAGGTATTTTGGACAGATTCGAGCTGCTAGAAGTTTAACATCCGATCAAGACCTTACCACCACGCGATCTTCCTAAGCTTTGGATACCAGATAGAGGGGACTGTTAGCTTTCATATCCAAGTAGTTTGAAAGGAAACTAACGGTTAGATCTGGAGTTATGACGGTTTTACTGAAGACATATTATGCAGTCTCGCGGGAGAAGCAAGCGTAGAAGTTGCAAGCCCAATGGCCGCGCCACCAAGCCTCGTGACCGCGGCCAGAGCACTCTCCACCGCGCCATGGCCACTTCCTAGTGTGGCCAGACCCCATGTGGCTGGGCCATGAGCGGTCCGTCGCAAGGCCAACATAAAACACGTTTTTGAAGCCCGTTTGCAAGCCCGTCAAGCCCAATTGCCGTCAAACACAAAAGAAACCTAAGTGACGCCTCAAGACCTATAAATACTCATCTCTACTCATTATTTAGGGCAGGCACGCAGCCCCCATCATAGAGAATAGACAGCCACGTTTTTCTTCGTTCTTTTCGTTTATAAGGGAGAAGATCTTGCCTCTGTGCTTTGATATTGAGAAGATTCTGAACCCTTTTTATTTCTTATTTCGTTTTTCTATCAAAGATTACTTTCATCTCTGTGTTTATCAACCATGACTTTGATTTACTTTGTTATGGCTGAGTAGTTTCTTTGTTGGGTTTAAGGGTTTTTCAAAGGGGATTCATGGATTGATTACTAGATTGATGGATTGGGGATTATCTTTAGATGAACAAACAACTTTAGGCTGCAAAATTTAGTCCAGGGCTGGTTGCGTATTTGGCAAATTAGGTTGTCTAGATGCATAGATATAACGGGAGTGTAGCAATCTAAGTTGATAGATTTCATGATTTGTCTAGATTCGATTTCGTGATTAATACTACGGAAGTAGGTTAGTCTAGAACATCCTCGATTCTTTCTGTTTAAATATCTCGTTGATTGATCTGTGATACCTTGCGAATTCCCTAACACCCAACTCTTTCTCGTATTGATTTACCTTCCTATTCACTATCTTCGTCACCACTCACAACACCCAAACAACCCCATATTCAATTGTTCGTTCTTATTGATTTTCGCTCTAGTGGATTTGTTAGAAGCAACTTAGTCTCTGTGGATCGATACCCTATATACTACAACGGACATATGTGCACTTGCAGGCAATATGGTTACAAATTTAAAACTCGAAAACAGACTCTAAATCCTGTTGCATCAAGTTTTTGGCGCCGTTGTCGTGGACTTTGATTTGTTTCTTGTGAATCTTTGCTTTAAAATCAATAGAACGTTCACTAAACTTTTCGTTTAACTTTGTCTTTTTCAGGTACATCCCTAATGGTGCATCGAATTCGACACCCCGAAGCTCTTGGAGACCCGCCTTTTCAGGACGGAGAACAACGAGTGGAAGAAGAGGATGATCTAACTAGCGACGAAGACGAATCGTTTCCTGAAGACGCGCCCACGATCGCTGAATCTGATGCGTCCCTCAAGTTTCTTCAAAACCGAAGTCCCTTTCGGTTGACGCCTCCCAAAGGCAAACATTTCGAGATCAAAGGACACTTGATTCAGCTGGTCAAGGAAAATCAGTACCATGGTTACTCAGAAGAGCGTCCGATAGACCTCATTGAAGCCTTTGAAGAAATATGCACCTTCTCCAAATTTGATGGAGACTACCTAAAGTGCAAGCTTTTCCCGTTCTCTTTGAGCGAGAAGGCGAGCAAGTGGCTGAAGTCATTGACACCAGCATCTATCACGAATTGGGAGCAGTGTAAAGCGGTTTTGTTTGGCCATTTTTACACTAAACATCGCTCCAACCTCTTGCGGAAAGAGATACAAAACTTCATACAAGGAGAGACGGACACTCTCTATGACACATGGGAGCGTTTTAAGGAATATGAAAGAAATTGTCCACATCATGGATTCTCCCAATAGCGCATGCTGATGATGTTTTATGATGGAATTGATGACCAAATTAAACTCCAACTTGACACAGCAAGCAATGGCGACTTTTCTACAAGATCATCAAAGAAGGCTCGGATCTTGGTGAGTAACTTGGCAACTAGCGATTACAATAACAAGACTGATAATATGCAATCACAATGTCGTACAAGAGGAGAAAAATCTAAGCAAACTGAGATGCAAACCATGAGGGAAGAACTTGCTGCTTCTAAAGAAAGAGAGGATCATGATGTGAAAGAAATTAAGCTTCTTTCGGCAGAATTAAAAAGAATCGAGGAGCAAACCGGGAAGGCAATTCAGATTAAGGATAAACCGGTGGAACCATATATTATCCAACAAGAAGATTCATCTCACATTAATGACCTGCAAGCAATTACTGATATGATCAAGGAAGGCTTTAAGAGCAAGGAGAAGCTTGATGCCGAGGCCAAGGAAAAGCTTCATGCCGAGGACAAGGAAAAGCTCAATGCCTAGGACAAGGAAAAGCTCAATGCCGAGGACAAGGAAAAGCTTGAGGCCGAGGAGCTTAAGCTTGTAGCTGAAGAAGATCAAGAAGTTATCAAAGGCCCCATGACCCGTTCTAAGTCTAAGGCATTCCATAATGCTTTAGATACATTGCTGAATCAAATACAAGACGGTCCATACAATGAAGCAAAGGCGAGACATATCACTTTGATATGCATTCAAGCCGGTGAATGATAAATGGGCTAGTAACACATTTTGTGCTCTTTTCCCCTTAAAGAGTTTTGTCCCACTGGGTTTTCTCTTTAAGGTTTTTAACGAGGCAAGTGTGTTACTTTGTCATTGCCCATTTGATCATTCACTTGTCCAAGCCCATTTCTTTCTATCCTCGCGGCTTGGAAGTTTTGTGTTTTGTTAAATTCAAACTTTGGTCTTTGTCTTGCATGATCAGTCAAGGGGGTTTGTCCCGAGGCTGACTCTTGCATTCATTGTTTCCGCGTCCCTCATCTCTCTTTATAACTTGGTCGAGAGATGAGTTTAGGTTTTCATCTTTCTTTTTATCAAAAACCCTTTCTAAAAAGATTATCTCTCTTGGTGCGTAATATCCTTGAGAAATCCTTTCTGAATCTCTGGTGCGTAATATCCTTAGATCCATTCAGTTGTATACAAGAGCCATCCGCATCTCTTGTATGCTTTTCGCCTCTCACTCTTCTCCAAATCCCCAAAATCGTTTCATCTTCAAGTCATCCGCAACAATCAATCAATTCATCGGCTCAATTGGTGTTTAAGTTAGCTTGCAAGGTTAAGATCATCAGAGGGANTAGTAGTTCTTTGATGCCTTGTACAACTTTGAAATTAAGTTCTAACCATGCTTGGATCATTTGATTTGATTTTCTTGGCTTAAAGTTGAAAAAAGCATGAATTGATTCAATACTTAAAAATCGGAACCTTAAAATGAACATCTAATTATTATGCTTGTACTTTTGAAAAAGAATACATGGATTACAAAAAAAATATTTAGGCTTTCTTATTCACTTCACCACTCTTTGTAAGCCTAAATAGAATACCACACCTTGACCCTTACCTTATTTCAAGCCAAAATTCGTGAGTGATTACAAATTGTGAGGCCTTATTTTCTGTTTGAACTTGGCATAAAGTGTTAGGTTTTGGGCGTCATGTTTAGGCTCTCATGATGTTGCTAGCTTTGCATTTTGAAGCTAGTTTTAGGCTTGTTTGGGATTTGGGAGTTCACGGGTTTCAGAATAGGAAGATGTTAAGGAAAAAGATGAAAAAGGGATACATATTTCTAGTGGTTGATCTTGAATTATGATAAGAAAAAGCTCTAGCAAAGAAAAAGAGCCCTAGAGGCCAAGTGCATAAAAGAAATATTTTTAGAAGGAAATTATGAAAAGAAAAGAAAAAGAGCCCTAGAGGCCAAGTGCATAAAAGAAATATTTTTAGAAGGAAATTATGAAAAGAAAAGAAAAAGAGCTAATACTTTTGATTATACCACTAGCCTTAAGCAAAGTTTAAAAGTTTCCCTAAGAAAAGAAAATATTTGATGAAGTTTTTGTGGGTTTAAGCTTGGCGTGAATAGCCTTGATGATTTGGGTAGTTTCTAGAGGGTAAGTGAGCTTGGAAAATATAAAAATGAATGAGAGAGGGATTAGGATCATTGTTAGTATACTTGGTTAGATGTGAGTCTAGTCATGTATGCATGCATTGCCTTTTACCTTTAGCATTATGTATAAGTTCAAACATTTTTTAGAGAAACCATTGCTTGGAGTACCCATTTAAATGAGATCATTTTTATCTCATAACCTTAAACCTTGCCAAATGTATTCGGTTTCAAAAAGAACAAGTGTGATTCACGGTTTGGAAATCCTAATGAATGTAAAAGTTTTGATACATGGATTGCTTGGAATAAACAAGTCATGATTTGAATTTCAATTTGTGATGATTATGGCTAAGTCCTTTTGAGTAAATGCTTGTATACTGCATCCTAGAACTGAGAACAAGGACCTTTGAATTGATACATTTGAAAAACACTTTTCGGATTTGAGCCCCCATTTTTAGTTTGATCATCTCTTCCTAGCTTGGATTGTGTTTGCTTGAGGGCAAGCAAAAGGCAAGTTTGGGGGAGTTGATATACTCATATATTTCGCATATTTAGCTTACATTTAGAATAGGTTTTTATGCATACATCATTCATAATAGACTATTTTGCATCATTTGTACCATTTTAAGTCCTAGAGAACTTTGCATTAGCATTTGCATGTTTCTTGCATATTTGCATCTTTTTCAGGCTGTTTTGAGTACTTGGAGCTGTGACGGATGTTGAGCATTAACAAGAAGATGAAAGAAGAACATAAGAGTTGGCAGGAATCAAAAAAAAGAAAACTCGGACAAAAGAAAAGGAGCCGAGATCGACTGGTAGATCGACTAAGGCCAGTCGATTCAGCCAAGATCGAGAGGTAGATCGAGCAGAACCACTCGATCTAGGAATAGATCGACCGCACGATCGACCAAACTGAACCGATCCAAAGAAGATCGACTGACCGATCGACTGAACCACCAGAACCAAACACTGATCGAGTCAAAGATCGACCAACTGACTCGATCCAGAAGTAGATCGACTGACCGATCGACTGAACCACTCGAACCATCGAACCAAACACTGATCGAGTCAAAGATCGACCAACTGACTCGATCCAGAAGTAGATCGACTGACCGATCGACTGAACCACTCGAACCATCTGAAGTTGACCCAGAAAAATTTTATGCTTTAGTGAAAGTGGTAGACATACTTTCTGTCTCTTGTCCCTTGTCTCTTGCCCCTTGTCTCTTGCCCTTTGTCTCTTGCCCCTTAACCCCTCTTTTTAGGCCAAGAGCCATATTTAAAACTCTATATAAGGAGTGTTTATGTGTTTGTAATATTCATTCAGTTTTTCATCAAGAAAACAATCAAGTCTTTATATTCTCTCTTTCAAAGTCTTCTTAAGTGTTTTTGTAAGCTTTCCCTTGTTCTTGAATTTTATAGTTCTTCTTATTTAGTTCTTTAAAAATTCGTATTTTATATATAGATATTTCATATTTAAGATATTCCAAAGTCAAATCTTTCTTCTTAATTCTTGTTTAAATCTTTTGATAATTCTTGTATTTTATTATCTTCCACAAGTATTTATTTAATTTTCAATCTTTCTTATAAACCTCATTGGTCATGTTCCTTAACTCTAAACTTAAGTTTAAAGGAGATAAGAACATGATTTGTGAGTAAACCGCCTAAGATTTAAGGTTGGGATGATTGAGGAAGTTGGAGACTAAAAACTTGGTTTGTTTTCATCATGTACTTCATTTTAATTCTCTTCTTGGATTTGGGGGTTTTAAGGTCTAGAGACTCTTTAATCTAGGGATTTCCTTATCCTAACAAGACTTAGGAAATCCCTTAAAACCAAATCCAAGAGACTAGCTCATCCTTTCCCACACATCATGGATGNTCGCCTCTCACTCTTCTCCAAATCCCCAAAATCGTTTCATCTTCAAGTCATCCGCAACAATCAATCAATTCATCGGCTCAATTGGTGTTTAAGTTAGCTTGCAAGGTTAAGATCATCAGAGGGATCATATTAATTACTCTTAGGAGTGGGCGAGCTTAAAAAGAACCAGAAGCCATGAAGGTCTCAAAGGAGAAAGAAGCGAAAGAAACAACCGACGATAGAAATGAAAATCTCGATGAAGAAGCTATGACGCGTGAGAGACTGAGGGAGGACGAAATACCACCACCTCCATCACGTGTATACACACCTAAGGCACCTTACCCTAGATGTTTGGAAGAAACAAAGAAGGAGAAAGAGCGAAGCTAAAGGAAGTCATCGGACAACTTATTGTGAGATTACCGTTCGTCGAAGCATGCGATATGATTCCTTCACTAAGAAAGTACATGAAGAGCATCATAACCAACACTCTAACCCTGGAGGAGGGCGTGATGATGATCAACCATGAATACAGCTCAATCATACAAAATCACACTCCTCTTAAACGCGAAGATCCAGGTAGTTTCGTACTTTCTTGTTCGATAAAAAATAAAACATTCGAACGATCTCTTTGCGATCTTGGATCAAGTATCAACATGATGCCACTCTCAGTAGCAGAGCATTTAGGGTACCACATGTTTTTGCCTACAAAGATCTCCTTGATACTAGCAGATAGATCTTCGACTACCAGTCGGAGTATTGGTCGATATACCAATCGTCATTGGAGGATGTTGATATACTCATATATTTCGCATATTTAGCTTACATTTAGAATAGGTTTTTATGCATACATCATTCATAATAGACTATTTTGCATCATTTGTACCATTTTAAGTCCTAGAGAACTTTGCATTAGCATTTGCATGTTTCTTGCATATTTGCATCTTTTTCAGGCTGTTTTGAGTACTTGGAGCTGTGACGGATGTTGAGCATTAACAAGAAGATGAAAGAAGAACATAAGAGTTGGCAGGAATCAAAAAAAAGAAAACTCGGACAAAAGAAAAGGAGCCGAGATCGACTGGTAGATCGACTAAGGCCAGTCGATTCAGCCAAGATCGAGAGGTAGATCGAGCAGAACCACTCGATTTAGGAATAGATCGACCGCACGATCGACCAAACTGAGCCGATCCAAAGAAGATCGACTGACCGATCGACTGAACCACCCAAACCAAACACTGATCGAGTCAAAGATCGACCAACTGACTCGATCCAGAAGTAGATCGACTGACCGATCGACTGAACCACTCGAACCATCTGAAGTTGACCCAGAAAAGTTTTATGCTTTAGTGAAAGTGGTAGACATACTTTCTGTCTCTTGTCCCTTGTCTCTTGCCCCTTGTCTCTTGCCCCTTAACCCCTCTTTTTAGGCCAAGAGCCATATTTAAAACTCTATATAAGGAGTGTTTATGTGTTTGTAATATTCATTCAGTTTTTCATCAAGTAAACAATCAAGTCTTTATATTCTCTCTTTCAAAGTCTTCTTAAGTGTTCTTATAAGCTTTCCCTTGTTCTTGAGTTTTATAGTTCTTCTTATTTTAGTTCTTTAAAACTTGTATTTTTATTATATAGATTTCGTATTCAACATATTCTAAAGTTAAGTCTTTCTTCTTAATTCTTGTTTAAATCTTTTGTTAAGAACTCTTATTTTATAGATAGCAAGTGTTTAAATTATTCTAAAGTCAAATCCTTCTTCTTAGTTTTTATTTAGATCTTTTGAAAATCCTTGTATTTTATTATCTTCCACAAGTATTTAATTAAATTTCAATCTTTCTTAAAAACCTCATTGGTCATGTTCCTTAACTCTAAACTTAAGTTTAAAGGAGATAAGAACATGATTTGTGAGTAAACCGCCTAAGATTTAAGGTTGGGATGATTAAGGAAGTTGGAGACTAAAAACTTGGTTTGTTTTCATCATGTACTTCATTTTAATTCTCTTCTTGGATTTGGGGGTTTTAAGGTCTAGAGACTCTCTAACGAGATCTCTTTAATCTAGGGATTTCCTTATCCTAACAAGACTTAGGAAATCCCTTAAAACCAAATCCAAGAGACTAGCTCATCCTTTCCCACACATCATGGATGCTTAGGGAGCTAGTTAAACCATTTTTTTTAAGATCCATTCTTAATGTTCTTCACCTTTTCTTTCCACCAAACATCATGGGTTAGGAGGAAAGGGTGAAGAAAGGATTTATGCCACACATCATGGATAAATCTAATTTGGTTTCTTAAGGTTTAGAGAAATAACTAAAAGAGTAAGAATTTATGTTTTTAAACCCCAAGTTCGAATCTTCAACTTCCCTAAGCATGATTCCCAACCTAGAATCTGTTTTTAATAATTTACAACCAAAAAACCATTTTCCTCTAGTTTTATGTTTGTTTATCTTGATTAAATTTCCATTAAATAGTTTAATTATGCAATATAGTTTTATAAATTTATAAAATTGTGTTTTTATCATTCTATTATTTTTAGGAATTGCTTAGAGTCTTGTATTATTACCTGTTGTTGATTCGGTAATTGTTTGAATTTTAGAAATAGTTTTTCTTATTATTTTGCTACTCACCTTCAAATCTGTATAATAAATCCGGTTTTAGATTTGTATTTTATTAAATTAGTAGATCTGTTGTTTTATTATTCTAGAGTCATCTAGTACTTATATAACCCTTCTGTAGGAATTGTAAAATAGTTTTCGTGTCTATTTACAAACCGCAAGTAATTAATTTAGAATTCTTCACCCATTTAACTCGAATTTTGCTTAGCTTCATATAACTTTTGTAATCTTAGTAGGTTAAAAACCTGTTTATCAGATGTATCATCCCAACTGATTTTGTGATTTTGGAGTTTGATAAGGAGCCTAGAGATCCTCTTATACTTGGTAGACCATTCCTCTTTACCGCTGGAGCAATCATTGATGTTCCGAAAGGAAAAATTGATTTGCATCTAGGCGATATGGTGATGAATTTTGACATGAACAAGAGCTTGAATAAACCGGCCCTAGACGGTGAAATCTTTTGGATTGACGAGCTTGATAGAGCTACTCAAGAAGTCTATGAAGAAATTTTCTTTGACGATCTGCTAGAGATTGCTTTGGCAAACGCCAAATCCGACCATAATCACCTCGAAGAAACTACGAGAAGTTGTGAAAAGATGCTGGATAAACCCGAGATCTACAATGAGTTGGTATCTTTCCTTGATCTAAAGGAAGAACAAGCGACTCTAACACCTCCTCAAGACGCACTTAATGGAACAGCTGACCCTTGGACAGAACTAAGGCGTATCTTGACAGGAAGGTAGTACCTAGGACGTTCTCACCTAATGACTAAGTCCTACTATATAACTCACGCTTGAGACTTTTTCCCGGGAAGGTTAAATCGCGATTGTCCGGACCCTTCAAGATCAAAGAAGTTCGACCTTATGGTGTTGTTGTTCTTTGGAATCTTCAAGGAGGCGACTTCACTGTCAATGGACAACGTTTCAAGCCATATCTTGCAGACGTTGAGAAAGATAAGGAAACTCCAGTTTCCTTATTAGATGCCCCTAAAGCCTAAAATGACCACCAAAGTCTAGCTAAAAGACTTTAAACAAAAGCGCTTAATGGGAGGCAACCCATTTAGGTATTTTCTTTCTTTTTCTCATCTTTCTAACCATTCTAATTTTTAGTTTTGGTTTTCTCTTAGTTACAGCTTTTATAGAAACCACAAAAACAAAAACAAAAATCAGAAAACTCGGAAAAGATAAAAAAAATATGAAGAAGAAGATTCGGAGTACACTAACCAGGCGACGAACCGCCCGTGGGTCGGCCAGGCCACAAACCACAATTGCCCGGAGGAGACAAGTCTGGTCGCGGCCGCGACAACCTGTAGCGCGGCCAGCCTTGCTCTGCACTGAACCAGACCTCCTTCAACCCTTGCCAAGTCTTGAAAGTTTCCTTCTTGTTTCAAGGCTTGAGCACGTCCTAAAGACCGCAAAGACAACTTCCACAACCGCGGTATGCTGCTGTTGCATCAAAGACGGGAAGATGAAACAAGACTCCATCCAAGTCAATTTAAGTCAATGATCCGTATCTCTCTCTACATACTTGTTCAATGAGTTCAACGGACCTGTATCCATCAAAGACGAAGAAAAACATCCACCAACTAGGAAACGCAAGACAACGGAGAGAAAGATTACTTCTTGATATAGAGGAGTACCATCAAGAAGTGATGGCTGACCACAACCACGAAGAGGATCAATCTCAACATGCTGCTGGCAGAGCCATTGAACAACCTTACCATCCACAAAGGCCCCCACGCATCATTGGAGCCGGTGATGCACCAAACACACATACCAATCGCTTCGGCATCACGCCTCCACCGGTCCAAAACAACTATTTTGAGTTCAAGCCTGGCTTCGTCTCTATGGTGCAAAACAGCAAATTCCACGGCCTGGCTATGGAAGACCCATTGGAGCACTTGGACAACTTCGACCAAGTGTGCGGAATGATCAAAATCAACGGCGTAAGCGAGGATGCCTTCAAACTGCGACTTTTTCCCTTCTCTCTTGGGGATAAGGCAAGGCATTGGGAGAAAACATNGCACGTCCTAAAGACCGCAAAGACAACTTCCACAACCGCGGTATGCTGCTGTTGCATCAAAGACGGGAAGATGAAACAAGACTCCATCCAAGTCAATTTAAGTCAATGATCCATATCTCTCTCTACATACTTGTTCAATGAGTTCAACGGACCTGTATCCATCAAAGACGAAGAAAAATACAACGGTCCAATCCTCCAGAACCGTTGTGCAAGCTCCAGAAAGAAGAAGATGCAACTTCCTTCACCAAACCGCGAAGAGAAAAGCTCCTGAAGACTAGCTTCTCTCTTGCGCGACCAAGACCTTTACCGAAGCCAAGTAAGAATTTCATATGGCATTGAAGTTTGAGCTAGCAACACCTGTCTTCCGGGATCCCAAACACACCACCGGATAGGCCAGCATAGACCCAAACTTAAAGTTTCTGAGGTGATGCAATTTTCAAGACGCAAGGACGGAAGATTTTCCATCTCTCATTCACGGTGTTTTACAAAGGTCAAGGAACAAAGACGAGTACTTGATAAGAGAACTTTTTCATGGTTTTCTAATCAAAATCTAAAGTCTCTTTTGTTGTTGTAGTACTTTAGGAGTCAATCCAAATTGGGGTGGTGAAAGGTACCAAGAATACAAGAGTTCAAGTAAAGCTAAGCAGAATTCGGGTTAATTGGGGAACAATCCTATGAAAATTATTTGCAGTGATTATACAGCCACGAAAACTATTTTAAAATCCCTAAAGAAGGGTTATACAACTACTAGATGACTTCTAAACGATTAAACAACCGATCTACTAATTTTATAAAATCAAAATTTTAAACCGGATAAACTAGACAATTTTTAGGTAAGTGACAAGATTTTCAAAAACTATTTCTAAAACTCTAACGACTACAAGCTCACTACCAGACAGTAAAATAAGACTCTAGGCAATTTCTAAAATACTAAAAATAGCAAAAACACAATTTTACAAATTTAGAAGACTATATTGCATTATTAAGCTATCTAGGAGATTTTTAGGGAAAATACTTAAACTTTAAACTAGAGGAAAATGGTTTTAAGTTTTCAAAGATTAAAAACAGATTCAAGGTTGGGATTGGAGGTTGAAGATTCGAACTTGGGGTTTTAAAAATATAATTTTACACACTTTAGTGCTATCTCTAAGCCTTAAGAAGCCATGACTAGATTTACCCATGATGTGTGGTATAAATCCTTTCTTCTCCCTTTCTTCCTAACCCATGATGTGTGGTGGAAAGATAGGGTGAAGAACATGAAGCTTGGATCTTAAAAGATGGCTTAACTAGCTCTCTAAGCATCCATGGTGTTTGGGAAAGGATGAGCTAGTCTCTTGGATTTGGTTTTAAGGGATTTCGTAAGTCTTGTTAGGATAAGGAAATCCCTAAGATTAAAGAGATCTCCATTTAGAATCTCTAGACTTTAAAACCCCCAAATCCAAGAAGAGAATTAGATGGAAAATAGGAAAAGACCCAAGATTTTAGCCTTCAACCCCCTTAATCATCCCAACCCCAAACCTTGGTGATTTACTCACTAATCATGTTTTTACCTCTCTTAAACATTAGTTTAGAGCTGTTGAACATGCTAGATTTTTGCAAGAAGAAAGATTAGACTTAAGAGAAACGAAAATACTTTATTCAAAATAAAGATTAAGGTTTTTCACTCAAGAACACACAAGAACAAGTAAGAACACACAAGAACAAGGAAGAACTTACAAAAACTACAATAATTTCTCTCCCCTTTTCTCTCTCTCACGCTTGGGGTCTTATCAAAAGTGATTGTGTACAAAAGTCATAATAAGTGGCTGCACAAAAGTCCTCTTCTCTTTTGTCATGAGGAGAATTATATGAAATTGTCCCCTCCCAAAAATAAGGACTCATGTCTTCTAGAAGACTTTGAAACCAAAGTGGTCCCCTCACTAGAAGACAACAAGTAGCCTTTAGGAAATAGTTGGCACGCCTGGTTCGGGAAATCGAGTTGGATTGGTCGATCTTCTACTCGATCTTGACTTGGTTTGGGTTGGCCGGTCGATCGTCCGATCGATCTCTCTTAGATCGAGTCATTCTGCTCGATCTGCTTCTCGATCTTGGCCCCTTTGCTTTTGTCCAAGTTTTCCTAAGTGCTTCCATAAATCTCCAAGCTGTCCTTTAAACCTTCTTGAGCTCCAGCCATTCTCCACAACTCAAAGTACTCTATACAACCTGAAAATGATGCAAATATGCAAGAAAAATGCAAATGCTAATGCAAAGTGTTCTAGGACTTAAAATGAGATAAATGATGCAAACTAGCCTATTATGAATGATGTATGCGTGAAAACCTATTCTAAATGGATGCTAAATATGCGAAATATATGAGTATATCAGTACTCAACAACCGGAGTACCAGTTCTTCTCAACAAAGGCGAGCCAATATCATCATCATCACCAGCCGCCAACATCACCACCACACGCCCACAACCACCATCTGAAGCAAGGAAGCTCAACCGTGCAACACATTTCCTTTCGAGCTAAGTTTTCGATTTCTTTTGTTCAATTAAATCGATTCTAAGCAAGGACATAAGGAGAATGATCAAGTCCTTAGCTCAATCATACCACACGCCCATCCACCCATACCAAACCCAACGCCACTTTCAAGTAAGTCTTCACAAGCTTGTACTTGAATTTACCTATCTTTTTCACCTCAACTCGATTTAAACAAACTGGGGACAGTTTGATTTAAGTCTGGGGGGGTTTCTTATATTACTAACTATGCTTTGATTTGATGAGTCTTAAGCATACATGCATCATTTATC
>JAHZTW010000006.1:24074822-24100743 GCA_020283515.1 Alliaria petiolata
ACATTTCCTTTCGAGCTAAGTTTTCGATTTCTTTTGTTCAATTAAATCGATTCTAAGCAGGGACATAAGGAGAATGATCAAGTCCTTAGCTCACTCATACCACACGTCCATCCACCCAAACCAAACCAACGACACTTTCAATTAAGTCTTCACAAGCTTGTACTTGAATTTACCTATCTTTTTCACCTCAACTCGATTTAAACAAACTGGGGACAGTTTGATTTAAGTCTGGGGGGGTTTCTTATATTACTAACTATGCTTTGATTTGATGAGTCTTAAACATACTTGCATCATTTATCGAGTTGTTTTATAGAGTCAAAACTTTTTTTTCTTTTAGTCGGAAACTATGAACTTTGCTAGGTACAAGTCACTTCCAACAAAGAACCTTAATGACCATTCTCACGGGTTTAGAAGCAATGTTTATTAAGTTGAACACTGCGAGTGGATCGTTCCAACGGAGAAAGTTCTAATCTCTAGAGTACTCGATGGACCTTGCGTTGACTCCGCACCTAATGAATCAAAACTTCTCGTCAGGGGGCTTGAGGTACTTCGAACATTGCTCCTCTTTTAGACTCTTGCATGACTAAGTAGATACAATGCAACCTCTCCTTGATCTTCCCTTGTTATAGAAAAGAAAAAAAATATAGAAAGAAAAGCCTTAGTTTGAGGATGGCAACCCGAGTTCATTAAAGGACAATGACGGTTCGTAGACATCATGAAAGCTTCGAAGAAGTGATCGTTCTCAAGCTAAGAAGAAAAATAAAAGAAAAAAAAGATAGAAAAAGAAAGTTGATAGAAAAAAAAATGATACCCTAGAAAAGTAGGGAAAAATCGACTAAGGGAAGAGAAAATAGGAGAGTTGTGTCTGAAATGTCTTTGTCTAGATGTTTGAGAGAAAAGAGTATAATGTCTCATCGACTAATACTCCCTCGAATGAGACCACACGCCTAAATTACTAAAGGAGTCAACAAGAGAGAGCTCGAAATACTCGAACGGATCATAAAGCGTATCCGGGAAGGGTGAAAAGCTCAAGGTAACTAGACCCAAACGCTTTGAGTTTAAATTCCGAGTTATGTGGCTCAACGGGTAGATTGTTAGACTAGATGAGTTCCCAAGTATTGGTGAGTTTCCACGTTTTCAAACCTCTTTTCCTTACTTAGATTTCTGTTTTGTTTGAGGACAAACAAAGGTTTAAGTCTGGGGGAGTTGATAACATCGATATTTTACCCTTTTTAGCTATCATAAGTGAACACTTTAATCAGTGTTTCACTCGGTTTCTCATACAATAATAGTAGTGTTCGAGTATTTGTATGGTCAAGACTCTTTTCAGGTTAACTTAGCAAAAAGGATGCAAAATGGAGCATTTCGGAGCAAAAAGGTATTTTGGACAGATTCGAGCTGCTAGAAGTTTAACATCCGATCAAGACCTTCCCACCACGAGATCTTCCTCAAATTTAGATAACAGATAAATGGGACTGTTAGCTTTCATTTCCAAGTGTTTTGAAGGAAAACTAACGGTTAGATCTGGAGTTATGACGGTTTTACTGAAGATATATTATGCAGTCTCGAGGGAGAACCAAGCGTAGAAGTTGCAAGACCAATGGCGGCGCCGTCAAGGCTCGTGACCGCGGCCAGACAACTCTCCACCACGCCATTGCCATTTCCTAGTGCGGCCAGACCCCGTGTGGCCATGAGCGGTCTGTCACAAGGCCAACATAAAACACGTTTTTGAAGCCCGTTTGCAAGCCCGTCAAGCCCAATTGCCGTAAAAAACAAAAGAAACCTAAGTGACGCCTCAAGACCTATAAATACTCATCTCTACTCATTATTTAGGGCAGGCACGCAGCCCCCATCATAGAGAATAGACAGCCACCTTTTTCTTTGTTCTTTTCGTTTCTAAGGGAGAAGATCTCGACTCTGTGCTTCGATATTGAGAAGATTTTGAACCCTTTTAGTCTAGGGCTGGTTGCGGATTTGGCAAATTAGGTTGTCAAGATGCTTAGATATAACAGGAGTTTAGCAATCTAAGTTGATAGATTTCATGATTTGTCTAGATTCGATTTCGTGATTAATACTACGGAAGTAGGTTAGTCTAGAGCATCCATCAATTTTTTCTGTTTAAATATCTCGTTGATTGATCTGTGATACCTTGCGAATTCCCTAACACCCAACTCTTTCTCGTATTGATTTACCTTCCTATTCACTATCTTCGTCACCACTCACAACACCCAAACAGCCCCATATTCAATTGTTTGTTCTTATTGATTTTCGGTCTAGTGGATTTGTTAGAAGCAACTTAGTCTATGTGGATCGATACCCTATATAATACAACGCACATATGTGCACTTGCAGGCAATAGGGTTACAAATTTAAAACTTGAAAACAGACTCCAAATCCTGTTGCATCAGTCGTGGTCGCGGCCAGCCTTCTTCTGGCCTTGCCATCGTGGCTGGTGATGCGGCCAAGTGTCTTCTGGCCGCACCATGGTCGGTTGGAGTCGAGTCCAGGCTTCTTTGCTCTAGATGGTGATGAATGATGCGGATGGTGATGAATGTTGATAGCTTCAGGCGTTTGGTGGTGATTGCTCGCCATTGTTGTACCTTTTCAAGTACCTTCGTTGCAATACTCGCATTTGCATCCTTGACTTCTGTAACACCTTGAATGAAAGATGGAAAATCATCTAGCCTTTCGGTTTTGAAGATTACATCACCTTAAAAACATGTAGTTTGGGCGTTGTGCTGGCCATTCCAGTGATGTGTTCAGGATCACGGAGGACAGGTGTTGCTAGTGTAGATTTTATTGCCATAAAAAGTCTCTGCTTGCTTCGGTAAAGTTCTCGGTCTTGATGAGAAAAGTCAGTCTTCGGGAACTCTTCTCTTCTTGGTTTGGTGAAGGAAGTTTCATCTTCTTCCTTTTTGGAGCTTGTGCAACGTTTCTAGAGGTTGAAACGTTGGAACCTTTTTCTACTTCTTGGATATGGGTCGTTGATCGACCTTGACGAAATCGGTTGAGATAGTTGGGTCTTTGACTTCGACTTAACTTGGATGGGGTCTCATCTAATCCCGCCATCTTTGATGCAACAGCAACGTGCCGTGGTTCTGGAGGTTTGAAATGTGGTCTTCGGTGTACGTTAAGTCCTTGAAGTGGCTGGGAACACTCAAGACTTGATGGGAGGTTGAAAGGGTTGGATTTGTAAAAAATAGGGCTAAAACGAGTGTTACCAGGCTTCGCTGCGGCTTGTACATCTTGTGGCGCAAGGAGGAGTGCCTTGGCCACGTGGTCGAGGCTTGGTGGCACGGCGAGACCAAGTGTGATCAAACCGCCATTTCTTATTTTGTTCGTCCCGCGAGACAGCATGATATATCTTCAGTAAAACCATCATATCTAACCGTTAGTTTGCCTCCATTCCACTTGGATGTAAAAGCTAACATTCCCCTCTATTTGGTGCCAAGTTTTGAGGAAGATCTCGTGGTGGGAAGATCTTGATACGTAGTTAAACTTCTTGCAGTCCGGAATAGTCCAAATTTGACTTTTTATCTTTTTTGCTAATTCTATCTGAAGAGTTTGGACATACAAATGCTCAAAATCGAGTTTTTATGCATTAAAACATTAGTTAAATGCTTGTTTAAGCAATCACTTATGATAGTAAAAATGGGACAAAAAGGAGTGTTATCAACTCCCCCAAACTTAAACCTTTGTTTGTTCTCAAACAAAATAATTTAAACAAAGAAGAGAGGTTTGAAAACGTGGAAACTCATCAATACTTGGGAACTCACCAAGTCAACCAATCGACCGTTTCAGCCACATAAGTCGGAATTTAAACTCAAAACGTTTCAGTCTGGTTACCTTGAGCTTTTCATCCATCCTGAATACGCTTCATAGTCCCTTCGAGTATTTCGAGCTTTCTCTTGTTGACTTCTTTATTTATTTAGGTGTGCGATCTCATTCGAGAGAGTATCAATGAAAGAGACTTTATACTCTTCTCTTCCAGACATCTAAACAAAGGCATTTTTGGATACAACTCTCATATTTTCTTTTCCCTTAGTCGATGTTTCCTTACTTTTCTAGGGTATCATTTTATTTTTTCTACCGACTTTATTTTCTCTTTTTCTTTTCTTTTCTTCTTAACCCAAGAGGGGGTCGTGGTCGCGGCCAACCTTCTCCAGGCCGTGCCATAGTGGTTGGTGGCGCGGCCAAGTACTATCTGGCCGCGCCAAGGCCAAATGAAGTCGCGACCGAGCTTCCTTGCTCCGGGTGGTGGTGAATGATGCGGTGATGATGGATGGTTATCGCTGCAGGCGTTTGGTGGTGACTGACTCGTCTTTGTTGTAATTTGTCAAGTAATTTCATTGCAATACTCGCCTTTGCATCTTGACCTTTGTAACACCTTGAATGAAAGATGGAAAATCTTTTAGACTTGTGGTTTTGAAGATTGCATCACCTTAGAAACACAAAGTTTGGACTTTGTGCTGGCCATACCGGTGATGTGCTCGGATCCTGGATGACAAGTGTTGCTAGCCATACATTTCAATGCCATATGAAATCTTCGCTTGCTTTGGTAAATGTTTCGGTTGTGATGAGAAAAGTTAGTCTTCGGAAACTTTCTTCTTGGAGCTTGTGCAACGTTTCTAGAGAGATGAAACGTTCAATCCTTCTTCTACTTCGTGGATATAGGTCGTTGATGGCCTTGAAGAAGTTGGTCGAGAGAGGTAGGTCTTTAACTTCGACTTGACTTGGATGAGGTTTCGTCTAATCTCACCATCTTTGATGCAACATCAACGCATCGCGGTTCTGGATGTTAAATATGCGGTCTTCGATACACGTACAAGTCCTTGAAGAGGTTGGAGACACTCAAGACTTGACGGGAGTTGAAAGAGGTTTGGTCTAAATGAGTTTTGAACTAGCTTAGTGTTGGAAGTGCAGTGGTCGCGCGATAAGGAGTCGGGGTCGCGGCCATTGGTCGTCTGTCTTCAAAGTGCAGCCGCCGCGCCATGGAGGCTTGATGTCGCGGCCAAGTGTGGTGGCTCCGGCCATCGTGGTCTGTGGCGCGGCCAGGCTCCTTCTGGGCGCGCCACGGGTAATCGGTGGCGGTCTCAGTGTTCTTCGAATATCCTTCTTCATCTTTTTGATCTTTTCGGATTTTTTGATTTTTTTGTGTTTTGGGGGTTTTATAGAAGTTGGAAACTTACGAGAAAATTAAAACAAAAGATAAATATGTTAGAAAACAAAAGAAAAAACAAATTTCTTAAGCAATCTTCCTCTTTGTAAGTTGTATTCGCTTTTGTGGTTTCCTTTTGATCTTATTGCCTTCGATTTAAATCATTTATTTTTCTTTGTATGTTGATTCTGGCCCTAGGGTTTTAAATTCTCCTGTTTTCATATCTTTGATCAAATTTTGTATCTTTAGCCTATAATTTCGTATCAATCAACCAATCTAATCAATCAAAGTTTATATTTTTCTAGAACTTTATTTTACGAAGTTGATGATAGATTTCTTTTCTTTGTACGTAATGTGCTTTGCGTGATGTTCTTTTTGATTTCTTCTTTTAGGGGTTTTTTGGTTCATAATCTGAACACATGAGCATTAAAGTTCCAATTAACTATAAATCAGGTCACCGGAGAGTTAACGATCTAGCCATGAATGAGGAGGTAGCTCAATTTCGTTTTTTTTTTACCGTTTGAATGTGACGACACCTACTATTTAATACATGGAATCTTTCTTACATGCTATTTTACTTCTTCTGTGTAGGTTCTTTTGTCGGTGGATGTGTCAAACCTTTGTCTTCGGTGTCCCTGTCTAACTGAGGATTCAGAACTGTTATTGCTCCTGGACAAGTACTTCTTGACTAGCCTAGAAGTGACAGAACTCTGCAAACACGTGAGACGTTGTCTAGAGGAGTCAGAAAAGGTCGGATCGATTGTTGATAAGATGACTTTTTACAGTTTCTAATCAATCCTAAAGCCTCTTTGGGTTGTTGTAGTACTTTAGGTATCAATCCAAGTTGGGTGTGAAAGATACTAAGAATGCAAGAGTAAAGTAAAGCTAAGTCAAATTCGAGATAAATTGGGGGAAATAAATCCTAAAAACTATTTGTGACGACTAAAGGACGACGAAAGCAATTTTAAAAATCCCTATGAAGGGTTAAGAAACTACTAGGCTACTGCTAGGAATTTAAATGACCGAACTACTAATTTTAAATATTTGAATGCTAAAAACAGATCAAATGAGCAATTTCTATCAATCTAAAGGAACAAATTTTAAATCTAAAGGTGTAAGCTTTTAAAACTACTCAAATGCTAAAGACAGATTCAAGGTTGAGGTTCATGCTTAGGGAAGTTCAAGGTCCGATCTTGGCTTACTAAAAGTATATCTACACATTTTTAAATGACCTATCCTTAAGCCTAAGAAGCAAAACTAGATCTTTCTATGGTGTATGGTAAAGATCCTCTCATCAACCTTCCCTCCAAACCCATGGTGTGTGGTGTAAAGGATGGTTGACGAGCTTAAATCACAGATCTTAACATGGCCTAACTAGCCCCCAAACTTGCCACCATCGTGGTCTTTTAGGACAAGCTAGTCTCTTGGTTTGGGCTTAAGAGATTTCCTAAGTCCTCATGAGATAAGGAAATCCCTAAGATCATAAAGCCTCCATCGTGGTCTTTAAGCAATGAACACTCCAAACCAAGAAAGGATAATGTTTAAGAACAAGAAAATACCAAGATTCAACCTTTCAAACCTCTCTAATCACTTCAACCTTAAATCCTAAAAATCTACTCCTTAATCATATTCGAACCCCTCATAACCATAGGATAAAAGGAGTTAAACATGATTAAGATAACAAGGAAGAAAGATTAAAGCTTAAATAGAAGTACTTAAAATTAAAATCAAAAGTTTACAAAATAAAACTCTAAGTTGCCCTACAATGGTGGCTAGATCTAAAAATGGAGGAGACAACTCCAAAAATTCGTGCTTGCCCTAAAAAATAGGGTAAAGGTGTTTATATAGCATCACACAAAATGGTCAGCTCACTAAAATCCAAAACGTGAGCTGGCCAAGGAAGAAGCAAAAATCTGGAACAAATATTGAACCATTTGGTCGATCTAAGGGTCGATTCAGGTTGAAACGGCCTAGACGCTCGATCATTGGCTCGATCTTTGGGTTGAAACGGGCTAGGATGGCCGATCGTGGGGTCGTTCTCGGGTCCTGAAACGGGCTATGCACATCGATCTTCCACTCGATCTTTGGACTTGTTTTCTTCACGTGAGGACTTGAAACGGGCCGAGTAGGTCGATCTTCAGGTCGTTCCAAGGTGAATCGACTGGGCTTGGTCGGTCTTCTTGCTCGATCTTGGATGAAACGGCCAAGGCACCTCGATCCTCAGCTCGATCTCAGCTGAAACGACCATGCTGGTCGATCTTCAGCTCTATCTCAGCTTCATTCCTTTTGTTCGTGCCTTTCCTTGATCCCCATCATCTCCTAGGCTCTTCTTTAACCTTTTTGCTCTTACTCATCATCCAAGATAGCTCTAAGTACACCAAATAACTTGAAAATGATGCATATATGCAAGAACTTTGCAAACATGTCTAAAACCTAAAATGGGACAAACGATACAATTAATCTAAACATGAATGCAAGTGAATGCAAGTGAATGCAAAACTATCCTAAATGAGTGCTGAAACATGATAAATTATGAGTCTATCAACTCCCCCAAACCTGCTTTTGCTTGTCCTCAAGCAAAAAAAAAGACAAATTAGGAGAAGAAGTTTGAAAATGGGGGTTAAATTCCAAAAATGTTTTTCAAATGAATCAGCTCAATGGTCCTTGTTCTCAATCCTAGAATGCAGCACACAAATTCTACTCCAAAGAACTTAGCCATATTCATCACATATTGAATCTCAAATCAAGACTTGTCTATTCCAAAAATCCAAAAATCTTAACCTTTAATATTCATTAAAGCTCAAACCGTGAATCACACTTATGCAATTGAAACTGAATACATTTGGCTAAGGGACAAGGTTATGAGATAAAAATGATCTCATTCAAATGGGTACTCCAAGCAATGGTTTCTCTCAAAGAGGATTGAACTTATGCATAATGCTAAAGGTAAAAGGCAATGTATGCATACATAACTTGACTCTCATCTACCCATTATGCTAACAATGAAACTAATTCCCCTCTCATTCATTTTCTTTTCAAGCTCACTCACCCTCTAGAAATACTCAAATCAAACAACGCAAAACTCCAAGCATAACCCACAAAAACTCCATCAATCAAACACATCCTAGGGAAGATTCTTCAACCTTCATTATAGTTAGTGGTATGGCCATACATTTATTAGTTTTTTTCTTTTCTTTGGATAGCTCTTTTCTTGTATTTTTTTTTTTATGCATTTGGTCTTTTGGCTCTTTTTTTTGTCTAAGAGAGATATCATTTTTTCTTTTCAACTTGAGCTGTTTATTCAAAACAATTCAAGACCAACCACTTTAAACTATGTATCCCTTTTTATTCAAACTCAAAACACCTTCTTCTTCTCAAACCCGAAATCAAGGTAAGCATTTTCAATCACAGCACTCATGAACCCCACCCAAATTAAGCCTACAACTAGCTTCAATATGCAAAGCTAGGATCATATGAGAGCCTAAGCATGTCGCCCTAAACCTAACACTTTATGCCAAGTTCAATCAAACATTTTAAGGCCTCACAAATCACACACAAATTTTGGCTTGAAATGAGGTAAAGGTTAAGGTGTGGAAATCTATTTAGGCTTACAAGAGAGTGGTGAAAGGAATAAGAAAGCGTAAATATGTATATGTATCCATGTATTCTTTCTCAAATGCACAAGAATGATAATTTGATGTTCATGTTAAAGTTCCAATTTATAGGAAATGATTCAATTCATGCTTGTTTCAACTTAAGCCAAGAAAATCAAGGTAAATGGTCCAAATATGGTTAGAGCTTACTTTCATAGTTTGCACAATGCATCAAATGACTACTAACTAGGGCCTTGAACCAATTCATGAGCTTAAAACACTTTACAAGGAAAATTAGCCCATATGAACGTGAATGCAAGCAATCTATATGATAAAAATCTAGACTCAATCCTAAAAAATTCTACAAATGTAAATGCAACTAGATGAATTTTTTTTTGGAAATTGTTTTAAAAAATCTGATTTTATATGCAAATATATGAATGCATGAAGACTCAAATATGCTAAAGGAAAATAAGAACACAAAACACAAAATTAAATCTCTCAACCTCTCCCCCAAACTTAAATTACACAGTCCCTTGTGTAACAAAAGTTCAAGAGAGACCATCAACAAAAAATAAAATTCAAAAATCCAAAAATGCATATTATTTACAAGGTTTTGGAATGGTGTACCTTGGAGCTTGGTGTGGTTAGCCCTGAGATCGAGCAGCTGGGTCGATCCTTGGTTCCTTTCAGCTTGAGTTCGAGGCTCATGGTCGATCCAGCCATCATTCTGCCCAGAAGATCAAATGGAAGTCCTCGATCTAGCCCTCGATCTTTGCTTGAATCGACCATGACGGGCGATCTAGTCATCGATCTAGCGGGCTGCTTTATTTTCCTTTGCCTTTTAAAACCCCAAGAACGTGGCTTTAGATTTCTAACTCCCTTGTCCTCAACATGTTGAAGCTCGGATCACCAGGATCATATTCATCATAGAACCATCCCCTAAACTCTTGCATCCTAACCTCCTCAAAGGGTAACTTCCATGGATCATCAATGTTCTCTTCATTGGTGGAGATTAAACCAAGATACTTGGCAAAGGGTTGTGCCATTGGAAATTCTTCTTCTTCACCCTCCTTGGAGGCTTCTTCAATGTGACTATCCTTTTTCTCCTCCTTGGAAATGAGTTGCTCATGCGTTTCCTCCTTGGTTGGGAGCTCTTTCTCAACAGTTGAGCTCTCACTTGCATACTCTATGCACTCAACGACCAAACTACCTTCACAAGGATCTTCAAATCTTATCACAAGATTCTCATCAACCATGCATCCAAGAGGAGTTTCATCATTGATTTGAGCTATATCCTCTTGTTCCTCATTCCATTGGGTAATTTCGGTGTTGATGGACTTCACATTTGTTGTTGCAGAAACTCTTGAACATAGAGTATGAGAGCCTATTGTGAAGTCAAGCATGTGAATGCTCTTATTAATCTTTCCTTGCTCTTCCAAAATCAAATTCATCAAGTTGAGAGTTTCTTCTTCATTAGAGATTTGGGAAGAATAGGTTGCTCCTTGATCATATATACTCCATGTCCCAAGATCGGTATCCCTCGCCATATCCACATTGGTTTCCTTGAGCAATGTTTTCATCCATAAGTCCTCCTTGATAAGTGGATGATCTTTCAAAACCATGGTGGCTTGTGGGGTTCCAAGCCATCACTCTCTCTTGATTCTCTAATATAGCCTTCAACATTGAAGCTATATCCGAATCCATGCTTTCTCCCTTGTGATTGTGCCTTGCAAAAAGAACAAACACTTGAAAGAAAGAAAGTAACCAAAATAAAAATAAAAAAAGTTAGTCTTTACTAAGCTCCAAATCCTAATAATTTCAACAAAACCCAAGTTGGCAACGACGTCAATTGATAAGATGACTTTTTACAATTTCTAATCAATCTCAAAGTCTCTTTGTGTTGCTGTAGTACTTTAGGTATCAATCAAAGTTGGGTGTGAAAGATACTAAGAATGCAAGAGCAAAGTAAAGCTAAGTCAAATTCGAGATAAATTGGGGGAAATAAATCCTAAACGACTAAAGGACGACGAAAGAAATTTTAAAAATCCCTATGAAGGGTTAAGAAACTACTAGGCTACTGCTAGGAATTTAAATGACCGAACTACTAATTTTAAGTATCCGAATGCAAAAAACAGATTAAATGAGCAATTTCTAGCAATATAAAGGAACAAATTTTAAATCTAAAGGTGAAAGCTTTTAAAACTACTCAAATACTAATGACATATTCAAGGTTGAGGTTCATGCTTAGGGAAATACAAGGTTCGATCTTGGCTTACTAAAAGTATATCTACACATTTCTAAATGAGCTATCCTTAAGTATAAGAAGCAAAACTAGATCTTTCCATGTTGTATGGTAAAGATCCTCTCATCAACCTTCCCTCCAAACCCATGGTGTGTGGTGGAAAGGATGGTTGATGAGCTTAAATCACAGATCTTAACAAGGCCTAACTAGCCCCCAAACTTGCCACCATTGTGGCCTTTAGGACAAGCTAGTCTCTTGGTTTGGGCTTAAGAGATTTCCTAAGTCCTCATGAGATAAGGAAATCCCTAAGATTATAAATCCTCCATCGTGGTCTTTAAGCAATGAACACTCCAAACCAAAAAAGGATAATGTTTAAGAACAAGAAAATACCGAGATTCAACCTTTCAAACCTCTCTAATCACCTCAACCTTAAATCCTAAAAATCTACTCCTTAATCATATTCGAACCCCTCATAACCATAGGATAAGAGGAGTTAAACATGATTAAGATAACAGGGAAGAAAGTTTAAAGCTTAAATAGAAGTACTTAAAATTAAAATCAAAAGTTTACAATATAAAACTCTAAGTTGCCCTACAATGGTGGCTAGATCTAAAAATGGAGGATGCAACTCCAAATATTCGTGTCTACCCTAAAAAATAGGGTAAAAGTGTTTATATAGCACCACACAAAATGGTCCCCTCACTAAAATCCAAAACATGAGCTGACCAAGGAAGAAGCAAATATCTGGACCAAAACCCATTTGGTCGATCTAAGGGTCGATTCAGGTTTAAACGGGCTGGATGCTCGATCTTTGGGTTGAAACGGGCTAGGATGGCTGATCGTGGGGTCGTTCTCGGGTCCTGAAATGGGCTATGCACATCGATCTTCCACTCGATCTCTAGACTTGTTTTCTTCACGTGCAGACTTGAAACGGGCCGAGTAGGTCGATCTTCGGGTCGATCCAAGGTGAATCGACTGGGTTGGTCGATCTTCTTGCTCGATTTTGGATGAAACGACCAAGGCACCTCGATCCTCAGCTCGATCTCAGCTGAAACGACCATGCTGGTCGATCTTCAGCTCGATCTCAGCTTCATTCCTTTTGTCTGTGCCTTTTCTTGATCCCCATCATCTCCTAGGCTTTTCTTTAACCTTCTTGATCTTTCTCATCATCCAAGATAACTCCAAGTACACCAAATAACCTGAAAATATGATGTATATATGCAAGAACTATGCAAATGTTTATGCAAACATGTCTAAAACCTGAAATGGGACAAAAGATATAATTAATCTAAATATGAATGCAATAATGAATGCAAAACTATCATCAATGAGTGCTAAAACATGCTAAATTATAAGTCTATCAGTTGTCATAATGGAAATGAGATATGAACAAATCTTGCACAAATCTTATTTGATTCTACATTGTTGTAAGATTGATTAAGTTGTATAACTCACTCCCTCTCCTTTGTTTGAATTATGGTGGATTGCTTGCAAGTTGATGAATATATATCATTAAACTATTTATATCAAAATTGAAAAGAAACAAAACCACTTTTGATAATTGATTTCACCTCATATTGAAGAGTTTGGTATCGCATTAACTCTTCACAAACATAAAGAATTTCTTGAGTACCAAATTGTTTTGAACATCATTTGTGAAAAAGTTAAATTGACAAATTGTGTACTTTTTGACTTTTTATTGGAAAAGTGGGTGAGAGTGAAAAGGAGAGAGAGTCTTAGGACAATTTATCCTTGTGTCTTAAAGATATATAGAGATAGCAATTGTGGGTGTGTGAGAGAGAGAGTAAAAAAGATATATAGAGATAGCAATTGTGGGTGTGTGAGAGAGAGAGTAAAAGTGTGTACTTTTGGTGGGGTCCAATGTGAGAGAAAAATGTGAAATGAGGGAGAGAAAAAGAGAATTTTAAAAAAAAATAGTTTTATGAATTTGTTTCCCCTTAAAAAAAAATAGTTCTTACTTTTTATGATTTTGTTTCCCCTTCAATTTTATGACTTATATATCTTATTATACAAAATGAATTATTTGATGATATATGAATTAAAAAAAATAGTTTTTTTTCCAGCACATGTCGAATTTTGAATTTTTAAAAACAGACATTTTTAACATGATTTGTGTATAACTCACTTTTACAATATACATTGTACACCACAAAAAATACAATGTACATACGCCAAAATGCGGTATATTTTGTATGACGCTAATATATGGTGTTTAAATATGAACTATCACATTTTAAAAAAAAATATTGTACTTTGTCTCGTGTACACTTCTCTTATACGTCATCGTGTGCATCTCTCTTGTAAACCATCGTATATACCTCTCTTGTACACCATCGTATCTTTTGTACAACTCACTTGTACACCACCATTTACACCTCTTTCGTTCACTACACCTATTTTTTTCACCATCGTGTACTCTCTTGTACATCATCGTATACGCCTCCCTTGTACACCATCACATACACCTCTATTGTACACCATCGTGTACACTTCTCTTGTACACCTTCGTGTACACTTCTCTTGTACACCTTCGTGTACATCTCTCTTGTACATCGTGTACAACTCTCTTGTATATCGTCATGGACACCATCATGTACACCTATCTTGTATATCATCGTGTATACGATGGTGTAAACCTCTCTTGTACACCATCGTGTACACCTCTCTTGTATACGATATCATACATGACATTTTTGTTAAGATTTTCTTTGTTTACTTAGATCACCACGTACACCATCTTATTCTAATCCGGTGAAGAGGATAACGTCTCCAGCCGCAAGCTGATGGTGAGCCGCGAAAGTCGATGTCCATTTCAAGTATGTTCCCATTAAGCCATGGCCGATGGAGCTCTTGTCGGTGAAGGAGCCCTAAAAAGAGCTCACGAGTACGAGCATGGAATCACTGATTATATACGTCATATGCGCCTGCATCGTTGGATCGATGGGAGGATCTTTCGTCGGCTATGATCTCGGAGTCTCTGGTTCCATTACATCAATGGACGATTTTCTGATAGAATTATTCTTAAAAATCTACAAAAGAAAGCAAATGCATATTCTACTTACATTTTATCGAATTACCACATTTGTTTCCAGCATAATCATTGGCATTAAAAATTTACACATTAAAGTGAATATATTTGCTTTTTTAGTGAAAATCATATAGATAAATATTTATTTTATAAATTAATAATGTTATAACTATGATATTTCATAAATTTATACATGTATTTATTTATGAGAAATATCCTAAACTAGCACTAAAAGTTTAATTGATAAATTCATAATTATTGATATAAAAGTATTATAAAAACACAACTAAACCCATAATAAACCAATTTGTAAAATATTAATGGTTAAAGACAATAAAAAAATAAAACACATTTTTGTAATCTACATATGTTGAACTTCTGATTTTGAGAAATAAGAAATGATATCAAAATTCATGGTAAGATTGCATTTTGCATTGTCAAACTTATGGTATCAAGGTAAAGAAAAGATAATTTTCATGAAAACTAAATAAAAATTTAGCTGCAAAATTAATATGAAATACATAAAGTAGGTAGGAACAATTCTTCAAATGCTGAAAACATATCAATGAGATGCAATTAACTATTAAATACGAAATTTGAAATTTCTGCAGTTAAATTTTGAAAGAAAAATTTTACTTTAATTAGTGTTTTTTAAAAAGACTTACAAAAAAATAAAGCTTTCAGATTTAACTAGATCTAAAAAAAGTTGTTTTTGGATTCTAGAACATTAAAAAAAAAAATAGTTGATTTATATAATTTTTGCTTTCATGAAAACTAAACAAAAAATTTAGCTGCAAAATTAATACGAAATACATAAGGTAAGAACAATTCTTCAAATGCCAAAAACAGATCAATGAGATGCAATTAACTTTTAAATATGAAGTTAGAAATTTCTGCAGGTAAATTTTGAAGGAAAATACTTTAATTAGTTTTTTTTTAGAGGGTTACAAGAAAATAAAGGTTTCAGATTTAGATCTAAAAAAAAGTTGTTTTTTGGGTTCTAGAACAATTAAAAAGAAAAATAGTCGATTTAGATAATTTTTATTTTCTGATTTTAACTTATTTAATAGTCATATGGATTGTAAAAAAAACAAAAAAAAAGAGAGAAGAGAGCAAAAAAGAGAAAGAATAAGATTTAATTATAATTAAAATGACAATATCATTATTAAATATACTATTAGAGGAGCATAGTGTAATTGCATGTTAGGAGAGAGAGAAGTACACTCTTTGCTAATAAAAACTCCGGTGTACCAAATTTCTTAATTAGAAACTAAAAAAAGTACCATATTGCGAAATTTCTCTTGTCAAAAAATGTCTTATTCTTCTTTTGTTTTCGTTTCTTTTTCATATTTTCTCTCTGGTTTATTTACTGACTTTATGTTGCAGAAAATCATATACTTTACAGACATTTTCTCTGGTATATCACCCACATAACATAATTTAAATTTTCCAAAATTAGACCTTTGCTATACACAAGAATGTCATCAAAATAAACTACCACAAAGATACCTATATATACTCTAAGGACATGATTCATTAAGCGCATGAAGGTACTAGGGGCATTAGATAGCCCGAATGGCATAACCAGCCATTCATAGAGACCAAGCTTGGTCTTGAAAGCAGTTTTCCACTCATCCCCTTCTTTCATCTTAATTTGATGATAGCCACTCTTAAGATCTATTTTAGAGAAAATACTAGACCCATATAACTCGTCTAACATATCATCAAGTCTAGGAATGGGATGGCGATACTTCACTGTTATGTTATTGATTGCACGGCAGTCAACGCACATCCTTCAGCTTCCATCCTTCTTTGGTACCAATAGTACTGGTACAGCACATGGACTCATGCTCTCACGTATATGGCCTTTAGCCATCAGCTCATCCACTTGCCTTTGCAACTCTTTTGTTTCCACGGGATTGGTACGGTAAGCTGGCCTGTTTGGTAAAGAAGCTCCAGGAGTGAAGTCAATCTTGTGTTCTATTCCTCTAATGGGAGGCAACCCATCTGGTGTTTCTTCTGGAAAGACATCACTAAAATCCTGTAATAGAGCTTTCATTTCACTTGGATACACCGGTGTAAGATGAGTCATAGAGGTTATTGTTTCTTTATAAACAAATAGGAGCATAAGTGATTGATTATGAAAAGCTTTCTTGACATCTCCTGCCTTAGCAAAGAAATTATGATGCTTATCTGAGTTTGTTTTTGATCGTTGTAAACCTCTTGAGGGGTCATAGGAATCAAGACATTTTTCTTACCATTATACTCAAAGGAATGTCGGTTTGAGAAACCATCGTGAATGACTTTCCTGTCTGATTGTCAAGGCCTTCCCAACAGAATATGGCTTGCTCCCATCGGTAAAACATCACAAAGAATCTCATCTTTGTATTCTCCAATCGCGAAAGGAACTATCACTTGCTCAGAAACCTTCATTTCTCCTTTATCATTTAACCAATGCAGCTTATAAGGACTCGGATGGAGAGTAACTTGCATTTCTAGCTTCTTAACCATTGTACTGCTAGCGACATTCGCACAACTTCCTCCATCTATAATCGGGCTGAAAACTTTTCCTTGCACTAAACAACGAGTATGGAACAAGTTTTCCCTCTGGTCTTGTTCTTCTGGTTTGTTCTGAACAGTGAGAGTTCTCCTAGTCACTAGCAACTCTCCCTGGACTGGTAAAAGCTCAGTTTCTTCACTGTCCTCTTCTTGATACTCATCCCCAGACTCGATTTCACCATTCTCCCTCAGCACCATGACTCTTTTGTTGATTTACTCATTAGCATAATGTCCTCTCCCTTGACACTTAAAGCATTTTACATCTCTGGACTTAGTGTTAGGCTCTTTAGACTTTCCTTTAGCTTCCAAAAGAGATGATGATTCCGGTTTTGTAACACTGAATGACTTACTGTCTTTGGAATAAGTTGGCTTCTCGTCTCTAGAATAGTTTGTTTTGTATGAGTTTCCACTTGTTCCTCCAGTACGGTGATTGCTCTTTCTCTTTTGCTGTTGTTCGAACAGAACGGCCTTGTGAAGCATTTCCTCAAGCTCCACATAATGCTCAGTTTCTAAACGGTCCTGAATTTCTCTGTTAAGCCCTCCTAGGAAACGAGCCATCGTAGCTTCTCTGTCTTCTAAGATGTCAGCCCTCAGCATAAGGGTTTCCATTTCTTTGAAGTATTCCTCAACTGGACGGTTTTCTTGAGACAGCCTCCTTAGCTTTTGATGAAGCTCTCGGTGATAATGATTAGGCACAAACCTTTTCCTCATCAGAGTTCTCATCTCCTTCCAAGTACTAACAGGGTAATCTGCATTCCTTTTTCTTGTAGTAACAAGTTGATCCCACCAACTCAAGGCATAGTCGTAGAATTCTGTAGCTGCAACCTTGATTCTGTTTTCCTCAGTGCAATGTTGAGCATCAAAGACCAGCTCCACCTTCTTTTCCCATTCAAGGTAAACATCTGGATCACTTGTTCCGTGGAATGGAGGAATTTTGAGTTTGATTCCGGGTATACTCTCCTGCACACGTTCTTTGTTCTGTCTAGACCCTCTGCGGTTACTCCTTGAAGAACCACTGCTCTTGTAGTATTGATCAGTATGATGATCACTGTCATGTCTAGACTTCTCTGCTTCATTATCAGTTTCTTTGCCCGAGCGTCTCTTAACAGGAATCCTCTCCTCATACCATTCCCTCATGCTTTCTCTTTCTGTCTCAAACATCTTCCTCATCCTGCTTGTAAGAGCATCAAGTATTAACTTGTTTTCTTGGCTGACTGCAGCTTCTGGATCATCATTGCCGACCATGGTGCCTGAAAACAAACAAACAACTCGCAGTAAGAAGTTCTTAGGATGATATGAATTTATAAAAATTCTAAAACCCTAAAACAAACACTTCAGTGATGAACAACGATCCACAAGACTCAAATAAAATTCTGGAAATCGAAAACAATTTTTACAAAAATCACAAAACTCTCAATTGACAAAACGTGAACAAAAAGCTTCGGATCAGTGAAGAACAAGCGATAAAAATTCTGGAAAAATTCAAAAACTTCACAGATCAACAAATTGTCACTCTTAGTCTCTAATGAAATCGCCGATCTAATGCAATATGGATTCACTAACAACCTAACACACGTTAACAAGCAACAGATCCAAGCCACGATCGCAAAGATATGAAAAGTCACAAATATGAATCGACAAAACAAAACAGATCGGATCGAGACACTTAGCTTTGGAAGGTTTGCTCTGATACCACGTAATATGATCCCTCTAATGATCTTAACCTTACAAGCTAACTTAAACACCAAAGGATCCGATGAGATGATTATTTGTCGCGGTTTACTTGAAGATGAAACGCTTTGGGGGATTTTGGGGAAAGAGGGAGAGATGAAAAGCATACAAGAGATGCGGATGCCTCTTGTATACAACTGAATGGATCTAAGGATATTACGCACCAGAGATTCAATCAGGTTTTCTCAAGGATATTACGCACCAGGAGAGATGATCTTCTTAGAAAAGGTTTTTGATAAAAAGAAAGATGAAACTAAACTCATCTCTCGGCCAAGTTATAAGAGAGATGAGGGACACAGAAACAATGAATGCAAGAGTCAGTCTCGGGACAAACCCCCTTGACTGATCATGCAAGACAAAGACCAAAGTTTGAAATGAAAGACAAAACATAAAAACGACTAAGTAAAGAAACTGTCTCATGAACTTCCAAGCCGCGGGGATAGAAAGAAATGGGCTTGAACAAGTGAATGATCAAATGGGCAATGACAAAGTAACACACTTGCCTCGTTAAAAACCTTAAAGAGAAAACCCAATGGGACAAAACTCTTTAAGGGAAAAAGAGCACAAGATATGTTACTAGCCCATTTATCATTCACCGGCTTGAATACATATCAATGTGATATGTCTTGCCTTCTCTTCTTCATATGGACCGTCTTGTATCTGATTCAGCAATGTCTCTAAGGCATTATGGAATGCCTTAGTCTTAGAACGGGTCATGGGTCCTTTGAAGACTTCTTGATCCCCTTCCTCAGCTACAAGCTTAAGCATATCCACTCCCTCCTCTGGTACAAGCTTGCTTTCCAAGTTTTTGTCGTCCATGATCATATCAGAAGGGTGTTTCGCGGACGGTGGCAAGCAGGAATGTAAATGAACTATAAAAATGCAATCAAAACGTTGTGTTCTTCGAGTAATCTCCGGGGATTCAAAATGGATCAAATAAGTATCAATGCAAAGCAAACGAGACAAGACCTATTTTCTCTAAACCGCAAAATTCGCAGGTATACATTAGCATCCTTCGTCCTAAACAAACACGCAATATAGATCAGGTTCATAAACGCTCACGTCCTCCTCATGGATATGCGTTAGCACCCCAGAGGTGTTCGCTCAATCAAATTAGGTTTGGACGTGAAATTCAACACGTTAGCAGTTCTCAACAATCATAAGATCAGACTCTAGTTCATGACACTAGATTCATGCAATAGGAACAAGTTTAAGCCGAAAGAAAATCCTAGAATACGACTAAGCAATTTATAAGCCACTTATTCAAATCATGTATGAGATCGAAAACAAGATAATTAAACAAAAGAGAAATGGTGATGATCTTAAGATACCCACATATCTACTCCACTTGATTGGGGCGAGCAGACACACGAGTTAATCTCGAAACACCTAAAGACAAACTTCAATCTAACAACCTAGCAATCAATCGATGAATACCCTTTGAAAACCCTTGAACAAAACAAACGAATCTACCCTAACATGATTGGGGCGAGTAGAGACAAAATCAATGAATGCATGCTTGAATTAAACAAAGAAAGTTTGAGGGTTCGAGAGAAGATCTCTCTCCCCGTCGAAGAGGAGAACAAAAACGAGAAAATCCTTATGTGGCTAGGTCTTTTGGTGGCTACAAAGATAGGCTTTTGAAAAATGACGAAAATAATTAGCATAGATGAGTATTTATAGGTCTCCATGTCTTCTTAGGCGTCACTTAGGGTTCCACCGAGTTTGGCGGCTATCGGGCTTGATTTGGGCTTGCAAACAGGCTCAGAAATCGTCAAGTGTTGTGGCCGCGTGAGAGACTGACCGTGGCCCGGCCGTTGGTCTTCTAACCTTGCCTGGCGCAGCCAGCCTTCTTCTGAGGATGTGTCTGACGGGCCTTCTTACAATCATTGTAACTTGAGATCTAGCAATGGGATTGACCTCAAACCACTTCAGCGTGAAAGGTAGTAGATCAGGCTATCTTGTCACCAAAATTCAGCTTGATCTCGTGGTGGAAAGGTCTCCGTCTGATGCAAAACTTCTGTCATTTCGCTCACGATTCGAAAATGTCCGTTTTGCATTTCTTTTCTTAAGTTTACCTAAAAAGAGTCTTGTACATACAAAAACTCGAAAACTACTTTTTATGTATTAATACCTTAGTGAAATGTTTATTATAGCATAAACTTATGATGGTAAAAATGGGTCAAATGTGCATGTTATCACTCTTAAACTTATTGTTTCTTTGATGAAGCTTAAGAAGTAGTATTATTTTCGTGCCGATCCTGAGGAAAGTCGGTTACCGAGAACACGACTCGATTTTTCTCAAGCATTCACAACCCCGGAAACCGGAAGGCAGCACAACGCCCCTTCAGGCTCCAGGCACCGGAGACCCTTATCATGAAACCTAGCGTTTCAGATTCTTTAGGAGCCGCATGAGCCCTCGATAGTGAGCTACCACCTCCACCGCTCCAAAGATCCACGAAAGGGATCGGTATCTCTGCTTTCGCCTTCACCTCACATGCCCAAGGACAAGCTCCGACGGCGAACGCTATTCCATAAAGGTATCTCACAAATATAATAATTTAAATTTAAATCATAAAAGAACTTGAACTAATTAGAAAATGACACATATTAGAAGAGTATCTCATAAGTTTAGGATCGGTTCTCAAACAAGGACCGCTTCTCTCTCTCTCTCATCTTCTTTTCCAATGTTTTCTTTATTTTAATAGTGAGATACTGTCTAAGAACTATTTGAGATCATTTATTTTATTTAAACGGATATGGATTGGAAATGGTACATGAAGGGAACATGTTGAGATAAGGTATATGAATTAGAGATGTTTAAAAAAAATGTGTTAGTTTCAGAAATTTTCCAAACTTTCCCGAAATAGATTTTAGATAAGAGAATTTTCTCAATCCGTCATGATACTCAAACTTCTCGTTCTGTTTTTCTTTTATTGGATTCTTTTTTAGAAATTATTTTTTAATTCTCAAATTATATGTTTCCGTCCCATACCCATAAATCTTGTCTAGAATCCGAAAATGCCTAAAGCTAGTAGTAACCCTAAGTTACTCGCCATAATATTTGAATTACCTAAGCTATTTGAAATACCCAAAAAAAAAATTAAAACAATCCAAATTATATAAAATACTCGAAAAACTATCCAAACTATCTGAAATCTCCAAAAAAAAATAACTTAAAATTTGGTCTAGTTTTAATAAATTTAGTTAAATTTTGCAAACAATTTTTTTTTTTAATTTTGATAACACTAAAGATATTCAGATATTTGAATTATTTCAGTATAACCATAACTAATATCTTCCGATTATAATTATAATTTTAGGTATTTTGATTATTTTAATCTAAATATAACTAAAAGTTTTGGTATATAAGTACTTCAGATATTTCATATATTCATTAGGTTTAAGACTTAAGGTTTTTCTTAATCAAAGCTCTAAGCAACGTTCCTAAGGTCCTATTAACAACCTCAGTTTGCCCATCAGTCTGTGGGTGACAAGTAGTAGAAAACATCAACTTAGTTCCTAGCCTAGACCAAAGTGTTTTCCAAAAGAAACTCGGGAACTTAGTATCTCTATCCGAAACAATGGACTTAGGCATGCCATGAATACGAACTATTTCTTTAAAGAACAGATTAGATAAATGCAAAGCATCATCAGTTTTATGGCAAGCAATGAAATGAGCCATTTTTGAAAACCTATCCACAACTACAAAGATAGAGTCCTTCCCTGTTTTAGTTCTAGGCAGCCCTAAAATAAAGTCCATTGATATATCATACCATGGATGAGATAGAATAGGTAAAGGAGAATACAAATCATGATTTTGAACCTTAGATTTTGCTTGTTTACATGTATTGCATCTCCCACAAATTCTCTCAACATCGTTTTTCATATGCGGCCAATAGAAATGGTCTTTCATGATCTCCAACGTTTTTGCTATACCAAAGTGTCCCATTAAGCCTCCACCGTGTGCTTTCCTGGTAAACAAATCCCTCATAGGACAATTAGGTACACAAAGACGGTTCTCATAGAAGATAAACCCATCTTGTTTAAAGAATTTACCCGAAGGAAATTTAGAGCAATCAGCAAAAATATCTGAGAAATCTTCATCTAACTTGTATAACTCTTTAAGTGGATCAAAACTGAGAAGTTTTGTTTCTAGAGTAGAGAGAAGAGTGTACCTCCTTGACAAAACAATAAATCAACCAACCGTAATGAGTTACAGCTGAGCTAAAGAGAGAAGGTTACGGCTGAGTTATAACCCGATGGTTGATTTGTCAAAATTTGGTAGAGTTATTGTCTCGACACGACTGAATTAACTTTCTCCGGCTGGTTGAGTTATTGCTTCGTTACGGCTGATTTTCGTGTAAGTGTCATAACTCAGCCGTAATGAGTTGGGTTAACGAGAAACTCGGCCTAATTACGGCTGATTTAGTAGCGAAAGATTAATTACTATAATAGCATGTTTTGACGGCTGACTTATTAAACGATACGGCTGAGCTAAAGATTTTCAGTTGAGTTACGGCTGAATTTGGCAGCCGTTTTTTCGATTTTTAATTACTGTAATAGTATTCATGTTACGACTGACTTAAAGCTTTCTTTGATGGCTGGTTTAAGACAGTTGATTTACGTGATCGTTTGGTGGCTTACTTGCCACTTCATCAATTAAAAAATGACGTCGGATGCATATTTCCATGTCATCATCAACAGAGAAATACGAAACGTCGTCATTGTCTTCGTCTTCCTCGCCGTGTTCATCGTTTTTATCGCTGTCGATGTATGTTCTTCACATCAACAGATCTGTTCGTCATCGTCTTCCTCGTTCTTCTTCATTTTCGTTCATCATTCTTCGATATATGATGGATCCGGTTTCGCTAATTGTAGTTTCTGGTAATTGGGTAAAGAAACACAAATATGTATTTAACACCGACGATAGAGGGTGTAGAGTTGTGCAGATAGATGCGGATACAACGCACGACAAGCTTGTGAAGTTGGTTTTCGATGACTACTGATTGAAGGAGTTGAGCCATCAGGTAAAGTTGAGCTACATGTTCTCGAACAAGGGTATGAAAAATATGTCGCATGATACTCCACCAGTTTATGTCTCCAATGATCGACAGTTGCAATTTTTTCTAACCCTATGGAAAATCGATCGGCTACGTCTCAGTGTGGAGTTTACGGAGAAAGAGTCTAGCGAAATTAGTCGGAATGATGGATCGAGACGAAGGATGAAACGGCCTTCTGACTCAAAAGTAGAATCTACATACGAAGATTACGGTGGGAGATTTGATGGTTTCTGTTATGATTATAGTAAAAACAGAGACGAAGAAGACGTTGAAGATGTCGAAGAAGCAGATGACGAAGAAGAAGATGATGAATTTTCAAGCCGATTTGATGTTTTCGACGACTCTGATGGTGCATCATCTGATGATGACAACTTTATTGTATACGGCGAGCCTCAGATTAAAGACGGAGATTCACCGACTCTGCCTCCTAAGCAGAGACCTCAGAACATTGAAACGACCGGATCGATTGGGAACTCGGAGGCTTTAAGGTTGGAGATGTTTTCGCTAAACCTCGATGTAGGACAACGATACGGGAGCAAAGACGAGTTGGAGAAACGACTGAAACTTCTTTCGGTAAGGGATGGATTTGATTTTGATGTACCAATATCAAATCCGAGTACAGTGATTATGAATTGTTGGGTGGATGGATGTCGTTGGAGAGTTCGTTCATCTAAACAAGGGGATGAGCCGCATTTCTATGTTCGTATATACGATTCGGAACACACATGTTCTGTGACGGAACGTTCTAATCGATCCTGACAAGCAACACCTGATATTTTGGGAGCTCTTTACAGGGACTTTCTTGGTGACGTTGGTCCGACCGTTAAACCTCGCAGTGTCGGAATAATTATCAATAAGCATTTTAGTAAAAAGGTAATAGATTGCTTGCGCCTGACTTATTGATTGTTTTCTGGCTGACTTATTGATATATTATGGGTGAAATGTCATTACGTTACGGCTGGTTTATTCTCATTTCGGCTTATTTATTAATACACTCCGGCTGACTGATAGGTTATTGACGGCTGATTTATCATGACGTTATGGCTGGGTTATTCTCATTTTGGCTGATTTATTATTACATGATGGCTGACTTATGGATTATTTACGGCTGACTTATAAGTTGTTTACGGCTGAGTTATAGATATATTATGGCTGGGTTATTCTCATTTCGGCTGATTTATTAATATGTTGGTGTCGAGATGGATTATTGGAAGTCACATAGGACGCTAAATTTTGCAAGGCAGATCGATCTGGGGACTCCTGAGAGTAGTTTTAAAGAATTGCCTTCTTACCTAAACATGATAAGACGGGCAAATCCGGGTACAGTCACGCTTCTTCAAATTGATGAGTGTGGAAGATTCAAGTATGTGTTCATTGCTTTTGGTGCGAGTGTTGCTGGGTTTCCTTTCATGCGCAAAGTTGTTGTTGTCGACGGTACGTTTCTCCATGGTAGTTACAAAGGGACACTTCTAACAGCCCTAGCTCAGGATGGTAATTTTCAGATTTTCCCAATAGCTTTCGGTGTTGTTGACACCGAAAATGATGATTCTTGGCATTGGTTTTTTACGCAACTCAAACTTGTTATTCCTGACGATAAGGATCTTGCGATAATCTCGGACAAACATAAGTTAATAGAGAAAGCAATTGGTAATGTGTATATGTTGGCTTCTCGTGGAATTTGCACTTACCATTTGTATAAGAACATTTTGGTGAATTTCAAAGGAAAACATTTGTTCCTCTTGGTGAAAAAAGCGGCAAGGTGTTTTAGGCTGGCTGATTTTACTGAGGCGTTCAATGAGATTGAAGCGCTTCATCCTGAACTACATGGATACCTCCAAAGAGCTGGTGTCCAAATGTGGGTGCGTGTTCATTTCCCGGGTGAAAGGTACAATTTGATGACTACGAATATTGCGGAATCAATGATCAAAGCACTGTCAAATGCTAAAAGTCTTCCCATAGTTCGACTGTTAGAATCGATACGAACTATAATGACCATATGGTTTGCTGAACGGAGAGAGGATGCGAAATCGCAGCTAACAACGCTCTCATGAGGTGTTGAAAAACTGTTACAGGTAACTCAGTTGTAATCGTTTACATAAGTCAGTCGTCAAATGCTCATAAACCAGACATTATTTGGTAAATCAGCCTTAATGTTTTTTGTTTTGGTTCTTCTATCAAATAGGCCCGTGTCACCGCAGCAAGACTTATGGATGTACAAACGATTGATGCTTTACGTGTAGAGGTAACATATGGAACATATTTGCATGTTGTAAATGTGGATGCAAAAAGATGCACATGCCGTCGTTTCGACCACGAAAAAATACCATGCGTCCATGCAATCGCAGCTGCAGAGCATATGGGTGTGTCTCGTATATCCCTGTGCAGTCCTTACTATAAGAGCGGCTATTTGGTTAACGCATATGCCGATTCAATCATGCCTTCAGATACAGCGCTACCTGTTCCTGAAATTGTAACTATCCAACCGTGCTTGCCTCCGATTGTTGTAAACCAGCCAGGAAGGCC